>JAHHFK020002723.1:0-290367 GCA_024533555.2 Aedes koreicus | reverse complement strand
AGTCAATTTGATGCACAGCTTACGAAGTTTCCACCACAATATCTTCTCGGGTGCAGAACTTCTCGACGTCAATGGATTTTTTGGTTCTGGGGCAGGTCACCGACGACCAGCCATCTGTCTCGCAACCGACCAGCGCATTGGAAACTTCCGTCCGACATGGTTCTAGCCGATCCGGACTTCAACGTCTCTGGTCCGATCGATTTGGTCTTGGGTGCACAGCTTTTCTACGACTTCCATGTACGCGACGGTGGCCAGCTACAGGTTCGCCCAATCTCGACAATGCGCTTCCAGTATTTGTCAACACGGTGTTCGGATGGGTGGTTGCCGGCGAAACCAAGTACATGGAGGAATCACCACGGGTCAGCTGTCACGTTGCAAAGCTGGAACCACTCGAAAGAGCAATCGAAAGATTCTGGATGGGTGGAGAGAACTACCTACGAAAACCCCACGCTCCACGGGAGGAGAAAGATTGCGAGACGCACTTCGTGAACACTTTCACACGCGACGATACTGGAAGGTATATTGTACGATACCCAAGGCACATGAATTTCGCCAGCATGGTTGGTGAATCGAAGCAGACGGCTGTGCGACGATTTATGCAGACAGAGAGACGGCTAGAGCGGGATTCCAATCTTCGATCGCAATACGAGGACTTCATGAAGGAGTACATCGAGCTAGGCCACATGAAATGCATCGGCGACGCTGACGATTCTCGTTTGGATGAAGGCAAAATGGTCTGCTACCTTCCACACCATCCGGTGTTTAAGGAATCAAGTACTACAACCAAAGTACGGGTGGTCTTTGATGGCTCGGCGAAAACGTCCACGAACTATTCGCTCAATGAAGCTCTACTTACTGGGCCCACAATCCAGGACGAACTTTTGGATTTGATGCTCCGCTTACGGAAACATGCCATCGCCTTGGTCGCGGATGTTGCGAAAATGTATCGGCAGATTCTGGTTCACGTAGACGACACTTCGCTTCAACGGATTCTCTGGCGCTTCGATCCGTCGGATCCAATCGAGGTGTACGAGCTGCTGACTGTCACCTACGGTTTGGCCCCATCGTCATTTCTCGCCACCCGGGTGTTGAAGCAATTAGCACTGGATTTGAGTCAGAAGTACAAACTTGCAGCTAAAGCCGTGCAAGATGACTTCTACATGGATGATTTTCTCTCGGGAGCGGACACAGTCGAAGAAGCCATACAGCTGCAAAAGGAAGTACAAGCGCTACTGGCAGAAGGAGGTCTCGACCTACGGAAATGGTGTTCAAATAGCCCAGAACTCCTGAAGAACTTGCCCACCGAAGCACTTGGAGGTGAAACCACGCTGCACTTCGAGGCGGATCAGAAAATCAAAACGCTAGGGGTGGGGTGGGAAACAGGACCAGACCAGCTTTGCATCGAGGTACAACCGGCTACAAACGAAGGCAGTTGGACGAAACGGAAGATCTTCTCGGCGATTGCGAAGCTCTACGACCCACTCGGTTTGGTTTCACCGGTCGTAGCATGGTCAAAAATCAAAATGCAGCATCTTTGGCTTGGCGCTTTCGATTGGGATGATCCAGTATCGGAGGACATCGCTGGCAAATGGAAGGAATTTTCGGCACAGTTACCACTTCTACAAGGCTACAAGGTTCCTCGGTTCGTCTTTCTGGTTGATGCGATCTTCACACAGTTCCACGTCTTCGCCGATGCATCCGAAGTTGGGTATGGTGCCTGCATCTACGCTCGTTCGACCGGCAGGGAGGGACAAGTCAAAATCGAGCTCGTCGCTGCAAAATCACGGGTTGCCCCACTCAAACGGCTTAGTCTGCCGCGGCTTGAGCTCTGTGCTGCACTTCTGGGGGCGAAACTTTACGCCAAGGTTTCGGCAGCGCTGCGGATGGAGGGTATTCCTTGCTGGTTCTGGTCGGACTCAACGGTTGCACTTCACTGGATCCAGGCACCCCCCAATACTTGGCAGACATTTGTTGGAAACCGGACGTCTGAAATCCAACAACTTACACATGGACACAGCTGGAACCACGTGAAGGGAACGGACAATCCGGCGGACTACATTTCACGTGGGATGCTACCCCAAGAGTTCATCGCAAATCCCAACTGGCGCTGTGGTCCATCCTGGCTATCGAAAAACGAAGAAGACTGGCCTAAACACCCAACAGGAACCCCACCGGAAGACCTATTGGAGCGGCGAAAAACTGTACTTGTGATACAGCAACCACCGGAATATTGCTTCCTTTTTCACCGGTATTCCTCTTTTTGGCGCTTGGTCCGGATCACCGCTTTAGTTCTTCGCTTTGGAAACCGCTGTCGTCACAAATCTAACCCCTATCCTCACCTATTCGCCACGGTAGGGGAGTTAGAACACGCCAAGGTAACTCTCGCGAAGATTGCACAACAGGAGATGTTCGCCGAAGAGTTGAAGGAGCTGACTCAAACTCGATCCGTCCCTAACAAATCGTCGTTGAGGTTACTTGGTCCCTTCCTTGACGAAAAAGGCATCATTCGACTCGGCGGCAGACTCGAACACTCCGCAGAGAACTATCAAACCAAGCACCCTATGATACTACCAAAAATGCATCCACTCACACGCCTCATCACAAAACACTACCACGAACTCTGCATGCACTCTGGGCCCCGCATGACTTTAGCCACGATGAGGCAAGAATTCTGGCCAGTGAACGGAAAAAGCGTTGCCAACCTTGAGTGTCGCAAGTGTCCGCAATGCTTTCGCCTCAACCCTGTCCCTGTCACGCAACCCGTGGGCCAACTTCCAAAACCTCGCACTGCACCTAGCAGAGCATTCACCGTCGTCGGGGTAGACTACTGCGGACCTGTCTACACGAAACCAGCACACCGGAGAGCAGCATCACGAAAGGCATACATTGCCGTGTTTGTTTGCTTTGCATCCAAAGCCGTACATCTCGAGCTGGTCTGCGATCTGTCTACGGATGCCTTCATCGCAGCTCTACGTCGTTTCGTCGCCCACCACGGTATGCCAGCAGAGATTCACTCGGACAACGGGACGAATTTCCAAGGAGCAAACAACACACTCACCGAACTGTACTGCCTCTTCGAAAACAAACGCACCCGGGAAGCAATCGTCAACGAATGCAGCTTGCATCGCATCCAGTGGCACTTCATTCCTCCACGAGCACCATCCTTCGGTGGCCTATGGGAAGCGGCTGTGAAAACGGCAAAAACATCGCTGGTGAAAACGCTCGGCAGAACCCAACTTTCCTTCGAGGATTACGCGACGGTGCTCTCCCAGATCGAGGCTAACATGAACAGCCGGCCTCTGACGTCACTGTCGACCGATCCAAAGGAGCTAGATGTCCTCACTCCCGGGCATTTCCTCATCGGTACACCACTCATCAGCCTTCCGGAGCCGGACTACACCAACATTCCAACCAACCGGCTCGATCACTACCAGCAACTGCAGAAGCTGATCCAACAGCATTGGGAACGGTGGAGGAAAGAGTACCTCACGGAGTTGAACCACCAACGCGAGAAATCTTCCTTCCCGACGGACATCCACGTAGGACAAATCGTTTTGGTACAGGAGGACGGAAAACCATCGACCTCTTGGCCCCTCGCACGCATCGAAGAAGTTCATCCCGGAGCAGACGGAGTGGTACGAGTTGCCACTTTAAGAACAGCCAGCGGAGCCTACAAACGACCTACCTCGAGGATATTCCCACTTCCTTACGACCAGCAGCCAACCACCGAACCAACCGACACTCCAGGAACGCAAGCAGCTAAAATGGTAACGAATTAATTAGTAAATAAGGTAAAAAATTGCATTCCTATGTTGCTTGGCTCGTTCCGCGTACACATCATCTTTGTTTTGATTTTGTAAATTTGAGCTGTCAAATTTAGGTGGCCGGCTATGTTGATTCACGGTACGAAAAGGGCTATGGTAGGCGCAGTAGGGTAGGCGTAGTAATATTGCACGCAACATTCTACGAAAGCTTTTACGGAAAGTTCCGATTGTGTCGAGCACATACGAAATGACCGTTCACTCGGAAATCATCGTAGATTCTTGCATTATAAAAAGGCGCGGTCGCCCATGTTAGAAAACCTTTTTACCTTTTGAATATCAGTTCGAATAGCCAGACATCTTGGCGCGCGGCCGGTCACCAAAGGAATAGTAAATAGAAGTAGTTAGTGTAATAAATGTAGTGTTAATCATCCAATAAAATGTTTGTCTAGTGTAAAAATGTGTATCGAGTAATAAAGTGCCTAAGTTTACCGTACGTAAAATCGTGTAATAAAGCGACGGATCGTGTGCAATTTATGAACTGTTCGACGAAAGAAGCTTTCAAACCCCTTTGAAAACAAGGAAGGCAACCCGCTCGGCAGGTAAAGGGATAGCGCAATTTTGTCCCCTAGAATTGTGTTAGGCGTCGAAATTTGGGAAGAACGCTATTTTTCGGAGGTCACAACATATTTATTTAATACAAAAAATAAATACAATATATTCAATCACATTATCAAAAAAATATAATATATTGAATTAGATATCGGCACTTGTTCACATATTAATTAATAACCTCCCCGTAAAGTACTTCAAATCGCGACTTTGGAACAGCGTCCCAATGAGGTTTTCTGAATAACAAAAACTTTAGAGTGATTCACAAAACAAGAGTGAAACATGTAAATACTTACTCTTCGACTGTCAAAAATGTAACATTGATGAAAGTCCTGAATTATTGCATGATGTAATATTTCAAAGACATTTTGAAAAAATTCAACACAACAGTTAACAGTTGAGTTCCGTTGTCGACTCGATCAGTTTCAGTCGGCTTCTGTAATGCGCCATTCCGCTCGACTCGATAGTGACAAGTGTCGAGTCGAGTTGCTCGACTCGACTTCTATAATTAACCCCATAATTATACACATATTATAATATTATACAAATTACTACCAAACTACGGCCTTTCCAAATATTCAAGTGTCTCCTGGTTTTTTTTTCGACAAGTTAACCAAGTTACTTTAAATCTCTCGTTCTCAGGAGTTGCAAAAGCTCCATGGGACATCATTGCATAGTCACAGTAAAGGGTGATACGGTAAAAATTTGGTCAAGGGAAAACGCGTGTAAATCGGTGAAATCGTTTATTTAAAAAATCAAATTAAATTTCTTTTTCAAGTTCAATTAGTATAAAATTCAGGAAAAATATTCAGTTAGGCTTCCGCTTTTCCAAATCCGAATTGCCGGGCCTTACGCTTGACCCCTGCCATCAGATTTTGTACAGCCACCTTGTCCACCTTCTTCGCCGCAGAAAGCCAGTTTGCCTTGAACTGCTGCTCGTCCTTAGCAGTTTTTTTTGGTCTTCTTTAGGTTCCGCTTGACAATAGCCCAGTATTTCTCAATTGGGCGGAGCTCTGGCGTGTTGGGAGGGTTCTTGTCCTTGGGAACCACCTGCACGTTGTTGGCGGCGTACCACTCCATGGCCTTTTTACCGTAATGGCAAGATGCCAATCCGGCCAAAACAGTACGGAACAACCGTGTTTCTTCAGGAAAGGCAGCAGACGTTTATTCAAACACTCTTTCACGTAAATTTCTTGGTTGACAGTCCCGGAAGCTATGAAAATGCTGCTTTTCAAACCACAGGTACAGATGGCTTGCCAAACCAGATATTTCTTTGCGAACTTTGACAGTTTCATGTGCTTGAAAATATCTGCTACCTTTCCCCTTCCTTTTGCCGTATAAAACTCCTGTCCCGGAAGCTGCTTGTAGTCGGCTTTGACGTAGGTTTCGTCGTCCATTACCACGCAGTCAAACTTCGTCAGCATCGTCGTGTACAGCCTCCGGGATCGCGCTTTGGCCGTCGTGTTTTGTTTATCATCGCGATTTGGAGTCACTACCTTCTTGTAAGTCGATAGTCCGGCTCGTTTTTTGGCTCGATGCACGGTTGTAGACGATACACCCAGCTTATTTGCGGCATCTCGGAGAGATAGGTTAGGGTTTCGCTTGAAACTACCGGCAACTCTCTTTGTCGTCTCAGCGGCTTCCGGTTTTCGATTTCCCCCCCGATCCAGACTTCCTGGCTGTCGACAAACGTTCCCCAAACACTTTAATTACATTTGTAACGGTTGATTTGGCAACTTTTAGCGATTTTGCCAACTTTGCGTGCGAGTAGCTCGGATTTTCGCGATGCGCGAGCAAAATTTTGATACGCTGCTCTTCTTGCTTGGACGGCATTTTGACAACTGAAGAGTGAATTCCAAAATCAAAATAGGAGCAACATTCTACACACACACACCTTCAAAATAAAGGGTGTTCAGGTTTTTTAAATGTAAAATTGAAAGAAATACGTCAAGTTGATATTGACCAAATTTTGACCGTATCGCCCTTTAGTCATATGACGGTAGTCTCAGAATGTATACGGTACTCCAAACTATTTGCATAGCCAGTCAATGCATCGTAGTGGTTCCAAAGTATCACTCCACTGTTTATTGGCATCAGCGGCTGGTATTGCTTGAAAGACAAATGCCCCTGAAATTTCACCACCATTTCATCGAGCAACTTGTAAACACTATTCGAACGCATATGTTGAAATGACGAATTCAATACTGATTAAATACTTTTCCGAGATAATACAGCTTACTTGCGGCTTCCGGCTTCTCCGGAGCATTGAAATAAAGTTTTGAAAAATAAGTTGAAACCGACTCCAATACACTTTTGATCAAACTATTACCAAGAGATGGTTTCTTAGACCAGAACACGTGAATGTGCGGAAGATTGTTATTGCAAGTAACTAGACAAATTCGAAGCGTTGTCTGCAGCTCTTGAGTTGTTGCCGGAGTAATTGTTTTAACCGTTTTATTCGAAAAAAAGTTAAGCCTCTCGTTTGGAAGAACGGTAATTAGATTCTGGAGGTCTTGTGGAAGGAAAGCCATCAGCTCATCGAGCTCAATGAAGTTCTGATAGACTTCATTTGAAATAATCATTTCATTTACCGTCGAAAGCTTCTTCAGTGGAATGAAAGGATGAACTCCATGAGGGCGGATCAATTTTCTCAAAATTTTCTGGTTATTCTTCGTCGAACTTTTGGGCAGTAAATAAAATGCGAATAGTTATGCCAATTTTTTATCGTATTACATTTTTGTAGCCTGGAGTACCTTAATTATTCTAGAAATAATATAACATGTCTTTTACAGTGTTATGATGTCCCGTGGAGCTATTTTAACTCATAAGTACGACAGAGACATCGTATATAGCCTTGTTAATCATGTAGAATATCAAGTTCTGAACTCAAGGATAGTTTGGAGTACCTTAGGTACCCTAGAAATACTATAATTTCAGTGTCTATTGCAGTGTTTTGATGCCACGTTGAACTATTTCGACTCCTAGGTACGGTCGAGACATCGTAAATCTCCTTATTGATCATGTAGAACATCAAGATCTGAACTAAAGGATCGTTTGGAAGGTCTAAAACAACTTAGAAAAACAAAACTTGTTCACAAATTTTATACCTGTTAATGGTTTTTATCACTTGTTCAAGCATGTAGGCCGAAAGTTATGATGAAATACGGTGTAGAAAAAATCCGAATTAAATCGGTTAAAATGTCCTTCACTTCTCACCCACTTTCCTCCTTCCATCTTAACACCTTCACTACACGCCCCCCCAAAAAACCATGCACCCCAAACCACCTCGTGTTTTTCTGAGTCCTCTACCACTTCCCCGAAAAAATAATCAGATTAGATCACTTACAAGACCATCCCTCACCTCCTCCCCTCAAATCAATACACTGAACCCAAACTTCATCCTAAGATCGTCTGAAAAGTAGATTGATTGCGCCCTTTAACGAAAAGCATTCGGAAATCGGATGATTGTCTTATGGTTAGATCCGTATGACGATCATCCATGTTTCGTATGACAATCAACCAAATATAAAATGAAGTTTGTTTCAAAACTGTGTGGATCATTAGCGATGTATGAATAATTTGAAAAAAAAAATCAACGGCATTAAATTGTTTCACATTTTACTTCCTCAACCGTTGAGCAAGGATTGCAACGGGAGTACAAAAATTGAAGGAGTCAGGAAATATTTCTTCATAACTCCGTATTAAGCGAGCGTGTTTAGTTCCTTTATTCGTAGTGGTACCAGTTCTGATAGCGATTGATAGGTTTTAACCGAATGATGTAAAATGGAATGTTTGTCATCCTCATTTCAAATGATTTGCGTTATAGGGCTTTTCCAATGCAATACGCATTCCACTTTGGGATGACGATTTTCCATACAGCGTGCGTTCAAATTTGAATGGGAGGTCAATTCACTTCGCGTATTATTATTTGTTCAACATTAGAAGGATAATCATCTGGTTTCTAGTAATCGTCCTCCGCCTGCATTTATCATTCGAAAATGCGATTTCAATGTTTTGATATCAACCGACGGAGGATTCATTCGATAAAAGGAGGATGTTTGGGTTCAGTGTAAAAACACAACAAGGGAAACAGCCCAGTACTCCGACATGAGAGCTTTGCCAACTATTTATCGTCGTGTAGAGAGCCATTAAACCGACCCAGGTGAATCACAACTATGTTGCCTCAAAGTATGGAGGTAGGGAATTTTTGGGGAATTTTTAGAAGTTGCTTGTGCTTAATCTGGCAGTGTTGGCTTTTGGGTTTCTCATGAGCTCTTGATCAGATGTTACGATAAGAATAAATGCTTCCTAGTCTAGTTGAGGCATTTCCTTTATTCTTAACTTCATCAGGAAATGCTGTTTATAAGCGAAAATGGAGAGTCAGTCAATTAAATTAACAATATAGAAATCCTATTCCGTCGATATCACATCACGAATCATCATTCGAGCTTCTATTAAACAATTAAGATCATTGATGAAGCCATACCAAGACCATTCTCATAAACTTCATTCAGGTTCCTGAAAAGTAAAATCTTCCTCAACAAACAATTTAAAAATGAAAAATGCATACCCACGATTCATAGCAGGCTTTGAACCACCAGCCCCTTTTTTTGGCCAATGCACAAAGTGAAAATATCTCGATCAGCAGCTGAATTCCGGTGGTTGAAGAAATAAATAAACAATCTCTTCGAGAAAAGAAATTCTCAAAATGTCTTTCTCTTTAAACAATTCTCTTTTCTTGACAGCGGATCAAAGAGAAAGCGGAAACCCCGATTTCAAGTGAAGAGAATTTATAGTTCTCACAATTTCCGCCAGATGCCTTTGACAGCTATTTCTAGACTGATTATTGAAAACGTCCCATTATCCGTAAGAAAACCGCTGTCCATTAGTTTTCCATTTTTAGGAATTTAGCAAAAAGCGTCGGATTTTATTTTTCAAACTTGCGAATTGGTTTATACATAAAACTGTCTAATGATGATTTAATCCGCTGAATGTCTAAGGAGAAAGAATCTAACAACGGACTATCAAGGTGCCTTAAGACGTTTTGAAAACTATATCAAGATATGTTCGCAAGTGTAGACAAACGGTTTAATATTGCAAAAGAACTTCATTTAAAAAACTGTTCGCAGTGAAAATAGGCAGGGAAATTATTGAGAATGGCACCTACAACAGCGTCAGTAAATAAATTGGCCTGTATTTATTTAATTTAATTAGTGGCATCATTAACTGTAGACTCAAGAAATACCTGTCTGCGGAGCAGAAGAAATTCCTAGTGGTCTACATGGCAGCGAATATGGACTTGGCCAACAACCGGTTCCAGTCGATCCGCGGTAAAGAGGTCCAAAAGCAGAAGTGGGGTGATTTTGGTAATTCACTGAGTGCTTTGGGGGTTGCTACAAAGGCGCCCGAACAATGGGAGCTTTCGTGGTGAGGCCTAAAACAAAAAACCAAAACTAAGTGGTTGGCATTCAAAACCGCCAGAGCGGGGAGAATTGTTTGGTAAAAAAGAAACGAGACGTTCTTTCGGAGCTCGAGAGGATGATCCTTGCTGTAATGCAAAAGGACACACTGGACAGCGAAGGGGAAACCCAGAAGGGTTGTTTCAATTAACCAAAATGTGCAATTATTGTCTTTTATTCACCTTTTAACTTAGCGTCTCTTCCATTAGACTCTTTCAGTGGATTTGCAATCTAACGGGGAAGCACCGGAACCACCACACCAAGACGAAGACTATCACGAAGCCAACATCGAATTCCTTGATGAGGAGTATGGGAATATTCCAGCTAGCAGTACCGGAATGACTAGTGGGCTGGATGAGATCCCAACGAGTTCCGCACCATCATCAACACCAGCAGAAATGGCGTATGAGGATCCAGCTCTAGCTCCTCCTGTCATTCGGGGAACAACTACACGCCCTAGAACAACTGCAACACCATCAAGAGGAAGACAACTCGGTAGAGGCCAACGATATTCAGAGACTGAAATGCAAAACATGGAATCGCAGGTATTTAAACACCTTGAAACCATGCAGGCAGATAAGAAGGAACACATGAAGTGGAAACTTGAGCTGCAGGAGAAAATGTTGATTATCGAAGAACAGAAGCTTGCAATCAAGCAACAAAAAGTTGATGTATTGAACTCAATCAACGAAAATCTGCAGATGTTCTTGAACCGTAATTGACCTTCATTCGGGAAACAAACTTTTTTCATGTTAAATAAATCACTACAATGAACTTATATAACTTCTTTTTTTTTGAAGAAAACTAATTTATCATGACTATTCATTATTGAGGCCTCCCTTAACTTCAGTCGATAGGTGCAGCTACAAAAAAGAGTTCTGTAAAGATCCTCTCTGAAGTTCTCTGCAGAAATTTTTGTATTTCAAAGATCTTATATCTCAAAAAAACACCCCCCACCACCCCCCAAAACCCCCAAAGAAGGAGTGCAACAAAACACCCTTTCAAAAAAAAAAAAAAAGCTCCACTTTTATGCTGGTTTTACTCTTTATTGAATTCTGAGAGCGAAATAATAATATTTAGAAATACAATCATTCTGCTTTGACAATGCTGTCATCAATGAAAATAGTTATTAACAATGTTTTCCCGTTTTCCTTCTTTCTATGTGTAAGAGCCAACATTATCATCAACATGGCCAAATTGATCGTCTTCTTGAATAACGTTATAACCTTCATTATTCAGATTTTCATTCAAAATATCGTCTACTGGATATTTATTGTAAACAAGAAAGTTGTGAATGATCACACAACAATGGATAATCTGATCGCAATAGTCCTTCTCATATCGTAAAAGTGAGTCACAAGAAATGCATCTGAGTCTAGACTTCAGGCAATCGTTGCACCGTTCGACAGGGTTCCGTGCCTTACAGTGAGCTGTATTAAAATGAATTTCCGGTTGCCTTGCAGTCCTTAAATATGGCACAAAAAGCCATGGCTCTGTAGGGTATCCTCCGATTCCCAGCAAATATTTGTTTCTGCTTCCGTTATCATATCCTTGCATCAAAAAACCAAGCACTTGGTTATGCTAACATATAACAGCTTCATTGGTAGAACCTCCAAATCTAGCATTCACAATAAAAATGCATATCCATAACACAAAACAATTGAACATTCTTCGAGTGATATCCTTTTCTGATCAAATAAACGTGCTCAACATCGTTGGGGGGGGCTCAAAATAGCAACATGTCTGTAACCAATAGCTCCAATGACTCCGTGAATAAAGTTCTGTCCAGTTAGAATCCGGAATCACTTATTGTATTGCAGCGGCACGGAAAGTGACCGCTGCAGGATTTTTTACAGCGGTTTGTTGACCTAGGCGCCCACTTTCTGTGGTATGAATTTTACGGTGTTTCGTGCGTGAGTCAAAAGTTATTCCAGACGGAAGCCGAGAGGAGCGAAAAAATTCTGCACACCCACGTTGATAACCCAACCTGGTCCACAATAAAAATCGCAAAAACGTTGAAAATCGCCAAATCAACCGTGTATGATGTGCTCAAACGTTTCAGGGAGCGAAAGAGCGTGGATCGAGTGCCTCAAGGTAAGCGTCGTAGTGGAACATATCCAGCTGAACCAGAAGGTGTTGAGTACCGTCAGAGCAAACCCTGAACTATCAGATAATGAAATCGCGCAATAATACGCTGCTGCTCGCAGTACCGTTCGAAGAATTCGTTTGCGAGCAGAATATCGTTCTTATCGAGCCAGCAAGCAACCAAACAAAACGTTGAAGCAAAGTTTCGTCACCAAAACTCGAGCATGGAAATTGTACCAGCAGGTTTTGACGAAGTACCAAGGATGCCTGCTCATCGACGATGAAACCTATGTAAAAATGGATTTCGGACAGCTTCCTGTCCAAAAATTCTACATGGCGACGGCACGAGGAGATGTTCCTGCGAGGTTTAAGTTTGCTTTTATGGACAAATTTGCCAAAAAACTGATGATTTGGCAAGGGATATGCAGCTGCGGAGCAAAGACCAAAGTGTTCGTGACGAATAAGAGGATGGACTCGAAGCTGTACAAGGAATAATGCCTCAAAAACCGCGTACTACCTTTCATTAAAGCTCATAACCGTGAAGTTTGACTTTATTTGCCTAGCTGCCACCCCCGCCAGGACACCCCCCAGTCCCCCCACCATAACAACAAAATTATCATCAAAAAAAAAAAAAAAAAACCAACCCCCCCCCCGCCCCCCCCACCCAGCGATTTAGAACAATAAAAAAACAAAAGCAAAAAAAAAGCAAAAAAACGCCCCGCGCCGCGCCCCACACCACCAAAATGAAAAACAAACATACCAAGAAAGGAGACTCCCGACGTGGGCCGCAGTTTTTGAAGAGAAAAAAAAAAAAAGAAAAAATTTTTATTAAAAAAAATTAGAGATTTTTTTTATTTTTATTTTTTTTTTAAAAAAAAAGAAAAGAACATTTTTTTTGTTTTATAAAACAAATTTGCTTTAAAAAGTGCCTAACCACCAATTCGGAGTATCATCCTAACTCTCACACCATCTATAATATCAAAGACCCCCAATAACAAGACACACAGGTGTCAAATTTTTCCATACATACCGTATACTTCATGCACGGTAGCGCCCTCAAACGACTTCCAGAAACATGACATAAATATGTGTGTGTGATCAAGCAAAGGTTACTGTGTGTGTGTATTTGTAATCTTCTGCGCTCAAGAGAAACGTAAAAAAAATCAAAACAAACTTGTACTGTGCTTTCGGATGGAATCCAAATTCTGACCATGGTAGAGAAACATTTTTGATTCACGGTAAGTTTCAGCTTTGAGACTATCGGTAGTCACCAAATGCATTCTTGTTTACACTTCCAGACAGAAGAATTACAAATTTTTGCACATTTGTTGCCGATGTTGGAACAAGCTGCTGGAATTCCATCTGTTCTACTGTCAAGTTGAGAAACTGTATGCTACGGAAGCTCAAGTGATCGAAACCAAATTGGAAGACGGCCGTCACTGAAATTCAGTCCAGTGCGAGTGATAATGAAAGCGGTGATGTCAAATCAGAAACCCACGAAAGCGTGATTGAGGAGGAAGTACTTCTGGAAGATGATTTCGACGAAATTGGACACGACAACGAACTAGAACCGGACGTTTTTTTGGAAGATTTTGATCATCATAAAAACATGGAACCGACAAACCCAAATCAAGGTTTACTTCCCGTTACCGACGAGGACATCCTTTTATATTGTCAGATGAAGTGTCACGATTGCATGCAGCAATTCGACAGTTTCACCATGCTGAAAGAACACTGCCAGATTGTTCACAATCAGAAAGGTTACGCCTTTTGCTGCAACTGTCGATTCGAGGACCTGAAAAGCCTTCGCGAGCACATCCGTGTACACGTGAATCCAGCTAGCTTTCGATGCGAGCAATGTGTGTCTTTTAGTAATAAACATTGATACAGCAAGAGAAAAATGTTAGATTTTCGATTTCTAATGGCAGCAAAAGAATCTAACACAAGCTCACAAGAACCTCTTTTCAATAGCTTTAAAGTACCTGCATATTATAAATCCAATTCAATTCAGCAGTAGATATGTTCATAATGAAACCTACATATGCCGTTGATGAGTTAATGGAACATTCTTATATCTTTGTAGGGTGGATCCTCACATAGCCAAGTTAGCAATTACATCTACCGAAGCGGCTATACAGGCTAAGGCTATACAATTACAATTACCACAAATCGTACCAAGCCTTAAAGTCTTCCAGAGTAACTATCAACTCGGGCACGTCGTAACGTGGCACATTGAAGTAGTTCTTCAAGTCTGACTTGTTCATGTAGCGGGCCCGAGCTTCAGTCCACTCTTCCTCATTCTCCTTACGCCAGTCACGCATATGCGTATCATCTTTTTCGAAACGGTCGAAATCAATTCGTTCGATATCTTCAACGACGACTTCTGTTTCACCGTGGTTTGGCCAATCGTACACCAAAAGTTCCGCATGGGTGCTGATAACTTTAAGATACAGTTGCTTGTAGATGTTTTCCATATCCTGCAGATATTTGTCGTTGAGAACCATATATCCGACTTCAACTGGATTCGCTCGTTTTTTAACAAGATCCTTTAACGCATTTACAGGAACATCTAGATAAATGACCAAATGTGGTTTCATAAGTTCGGAAAAAGTATTCTTCACCAAATCGTAATAAACGGAACGGGCGCCCTTAAATATGTAGCCGTTCTTAAACATGGCTTCTACGAAAACAAAATCCGAATACACGCAACGGTCTAGCACGACTCCTTCTCCGGTAGAAAAAAAGATGAGCCAATGCATCAATGTACTGCGAGTAACGTTGCATTAGCATACGAATTTGAAAAGTTGCGACATTTTTATGGGTTGGATTCTGCTGAAATTTGTTCACATTAAAACTTTGTACATTTGGTGGTAACTGCGGGTCCAGTTTGCGCAAATCGTACCCATATGAGTTAACATAGTAATTGTCCATTGTAGCTTCCGGGAAGTACTTCATTTCCAATTCGGTCGCAAGCTCCTTTGCAAATGCCGACTTACCGGCAGCGATTGGACCATCCACAACTACTACCTGTCATAAAAAACAACCAATAATTCTATAAATATTTGACTCACATCACCTTCAAAATTTTCTTATTACCTTGACTATTATTGCGTGCAATGATGAAATCCTCGTCCAAAAAGTGATCTTTACAGAAACGTTTCCAGGCAGTTGTATGTCTGTTTCAATACCAATAAAAGCTAAAGTTGATGCTAAAATTATATTGCAATTGCTTGTTGGTGATGTTGAGCATCAAAAGTTCAGCTGTCAAAACAAATGCAAATCAACTTCATTATTATATTATTTATTTCAGTAAAGAACAGCAGGCCGCTCCACTATCAACTCCCCCTCCCCCCCCCCCCTACATAAGAACGAGACACACCAACCAACCCCACCCCCACCCCCCCTCCCCCCCCCCCCCCCCCCCAAAACAAACAAACCAATAAACCCACCCACACACACTCAGACATAGCCACCGCTCCACAATCATTCACATTTTATCCCCCCCCCCCCGCCCCCTTTTTCCTTCTTCCAACCACCTGGTCCCCCCTAGGTGGTTTTGCTCTTTTTCAACGTTGTCCTTAAAAGCCCACGGCTTTCGTTTGCTGATGACTTGAAAATCAACTTCCGGATTAAGGATTGTATCGAAAATAAACTGGCAACGCTAATTATACGCTCACACAAACACGCGTAAGACTATCTCGGTCGGAGCCTGCCTACATTCAACGCGTTCATCTGCCAACAACTTGATCAGCTCCTGAACTTTCGGTAAACAGTAAACTTTTTCGAGATGCCGCAAATCGAAAAGAGTGTTAAAATTCAAGTGGTGGACTTGTGGCTTCGTGAGAATGATGTCTCAATGAACAAATTAGCGAGACGTTTCTGAATTCATCACGACAGCGTAAAATCTGTTATCAAGTTCGGAGAACATTACTCGTTCGATGAGCTACAAAGAAGAGGAAGAAAACCAGGTCCAGCTGACTCAAAATTGAATCGGAAGGTAGTCAACCTCAGCCTTCGCAACAGATCGATGTCGATTTAACACAAAAACATTAGAATGTTATTCACTACACTACACTGCGCTGGAGATTCAGCGCTATAATTTTAAGAATTAGGAACTTTATTTGACCATTCGTTTTTCGTGAGTAGCTAAGTAGTTCTTGACTTGTTATATTTTGGTAGTTTTATTTATTTATCATTGGGGCTAAACTCAGTCTGTTGGTGTAAAACCAAAAAAATAAATTACTAATTAAAAACTGAAAATACGGATGTTGAGTACTGCAGATGAAGCATAGATATTCGTTCCAAAAGTGGTTAATAAAGCTAGTGTAATTGTAAATTACGTTCCAAAAATGGTTAATAAAGCTAGTGTAATTGTAAATTGAACTCGCATGAGGATGAAAATTTGGAAAACGGGATCAAACTAATTCAACTCCAATGTTCGGGACAATGCAATCAGCAATACCACTTTGATCAAACCAATTGTCACTTTCAGCTCGGTCATCCATCGAATTAATAATTTTTCGAGGCCTTTCAAAATACACTCGGATCTTCCATAGTATGTAGGTACCGATTTAGCACATTGACAGCTGACCCGTCGTCACTGACTGTCAACCTCACACACACATCAAAGCATGCGGTGAAAAAAAGCAACCAGATCCCTCCCAATTGTTCACCGCCCACTGCGCCACACTCAAGTTTGCTCATCACATTTAGCGTCAAGGAAGGAAGGCATGTCTTGACAACCAAACATTTTTCTAAACATTCATCGTTTCTATAGGGAGCATTCTGCCGGCTCTCAGTTTAGTGATTTCCACGACAATTCCAAGATTTATGAGCCAACATCAACCAAAATAAATCGAACCCACTATCTCTGATTTGGTGATGCAGTACCTGAACTGACAGGGCTATCTCAGGTCGACCACCGTACCGCATCAATCAAAACTGTGAATTTATAATCAATATGTCACCTCTGCTCAGTGGGCCCTCGATTTCACTTTGATACCACACGCTCCCGGTGAAAGATGTGGACATTTTATTCGTTTCAACATCTCTGGAGCTGATTCCGACGTGAGGCGAGCTCGAAAATTGCTCGTAGCAAAACAAAAATAACAACTGCAATGTGGTCAGTAAAAAATGTTTCTTATGAATACGATTAATCAAGTTTCTAACGACTTATTAGTCAAATTGAAAATCATAAAAAAACTAATCTCAAACGAAACCTCCCTAAACCTTCAACATTTCTCCTTCCAAGCGAACTGACCGTTACGATTGAAAACGCTAATCCACCCATTCAATAGCGTTTCTGCCAACATATGCGTTCATCTGACAGGTCCACAGCAGAGCAACCTCCAGCTGGGAAAATTAACACACTCGAAGATAAAAGGGATCCTGCGGGTCTGGATTCACACAAACGGTTGATTTGCTCCTATCGACACCTACCCGAACAGCATCCAGCCGAGCCACCAACGGGATGATGAAGGTACGGTTCGATTGCTTGGGTGTTTCCTTCCCCAGTCAAGTACGTGACACTTACCTGAAAATAGAAACGGGAAAAAGAATCGAATTATTGAGTTGTAACAAATTGATTCAATCGAAAATCGAATAAACCAGCGAAGCCACAAATTAACCCTATCTCAGTGGAAGCGAAAGAAACTCAAAAATTCTCACGCTTCCGAACCCTTTGCCAACAATTGATTTGCTATCAAAATCGAACAAATTTTGAAAAATTCACCCCTCCGCCGAGGGAACTGATTCAGCAAGATCAAGATGTCATTGTTCTTCGAGGAGGTTATTTCTTTTATTTTGCGAAATCTTCCCAGTCGAAAACCCTTTTGGGAAACCGAATTCAATGAACTGATTAAAGAAAGGGTTCAACTGGATCCAATCCAATGAAAATTTATTATTGTCATGTCATGTCAAGATTTTTGGAAACGGTTTCGTGAGACTTTGAATAAGCCATCTGTGGGATTTGAATCTGTTTAAGTTGGCTTCTGATTGTTGAAGCTTGCGTTCATTTTCCAGCGAACCTGCAACATTTACGAAAGAGTTTGATCAGTGTCCAAAAAATATGACACATCTGCAATTGATTGCTGCCGAATTTCTGCCAGGGAAAAGTTTACTACAACGACCCCTTTCTCTATCTTCAGCCAAGACGCACACGCGAGCAGAACAGTGTGTTAATCAACGTGCAGGCATCCCTTTCGCTATGGGTTGTCTATTATGCTCGGCTTCACAGGCATCAGGCCAAGGGAACAAAGCAACGCCAATCTTAAGAACAAGAAGGAAAGAGTTCGATTCGAATCGCCGAAAATCCAATTTGTCACGCATGTGGTGGTCGCCGTGTATCATCTCATCAAGTAATTGTCTTTCCGTTACCAGCAGGAGCCGAAGGAGCAGAAGCGGTGTAGTGGCGGAATCGGCAATGGGTAAGTGAATGATTCGAGACAATGAAGAGGATTTTGCTTGACAAATCTTGCCTACATGAGCCGCAGGTTAACAATGGCAGGATAAATTGGTTCTAAATTGGAAGCACATTGCGTGCTTCAGGTTAACACGGAGGGTGATTTGTGTGTCTCCGATAACGGGGGCATTAATCGAAGAAGTTTTAAATCGATGCGGCATCAGATACTCGATTCTCAATGTAAGAGGACACATTTTTTGCCAAAGGTAAATTTGCGAGAGAGAGATAAAAGATAGGAAGAAATACACGGAGCAGCAATTCACCCCTTACACAGTTAAAATTGTTTTGTAATTTTCAATCGATTTTCATGCACATAAAAAGAGCATGTAATTAACTTCAAAATCACATGCGTTTTCAAATTTAGACGAATTGGAAATTACATCTTGTAATATTTGCAAAATTGAATTTTACATGAACTGCTTTAAATGGCCACATCGTTGATTTCTACATTCAAGTGTTTTTTTCACGTTAGATAAGAAGAGACAAAAGATTAGTTGAATTGTTTGCTTATTAATAACCAAGTCAATTCAAACATGCAACATCAAGAAAGATGAGGAATCCCTATGAATAAAAAATAGCCAAATTTTAATCATTATGGTTCATCCCGTCAAACATAGTCAGTTTATCTAAGAAGAGTACTCACTTAGAAAATATGAATTTTACTCGAGACGTAATTCATGTTTGTAAAAAGTCGGGGAACGTAAAGAAAGATTTCGTGTAAAAACATGTCTCTTAAAACTGACACATACGCAATTCGACGAAAGATGTGTTTGATTGAATTTAATATCTCATCTCTTTCAACTCATTATTATGTGCTAAAGGACGCTTGCATGTGTCGGTCTCAGGGGACAGAAATTTACATGACATTTTGGTAGTGTGTATATTCTTGTTGCTGGGGAAGTCCAGATAACTGACTACTCGTGGGTAAAAGCACCATTAATTCCTAGACAATGATTAAATCCGCTTCAAGTGAAACGACAGTTGATATTTCTTTAACTATTTACCTCGTTATCAGATCTAAACACCAGATTTGAGCGCTAGAAACCGCAATTACAAGTAAGTATCCTCTTTTGTCCTCTGTTTATGGATGGCGAATGACAGCTAAGCAAGAAAGGCAGAACAGTTGTAATATGCGATAAATTTCGATGGTAGAAAATTTATAATTACACGTTCGTGTAATTTCGTATCATAATACATTGGGAAGCGCGCTCACTGGGATTTATTATTTTTGCAATGTATGAATCAATGAAATGAGACGTACATTTCAATGCACATCAATCCTCTGCTTTTATGTACGGATTTTAATTTAAAATTAAATAAAGCAATGCATTACATTGACATATTTCTACTATTCAAACATTTTTCATCGCATGTAACTTTCATTATTTTTTGCTGTGTATTCTCTTTTCCGATGAAAAAAACATTTTTGTTGTAAGATACTCACAACCAATAGAATAATAGAGTATATTCAGCGAAGCTTGCCTATTTTCCCAAAGATAGGTTGGTTGGCTGTACAGCGGTTTCAAAATGTGTCAATAGTAATGGTTTGGGGTGGAATTTAAGAAAATGTCAAGCTTCCACTATTAGTGAAAATCAACACTAATAGCTACATCATGCATGTTTGGAAGAATCACTTCGTGTTTCAAAATTGATTCCAGATGAAAATAACAGTATTCAACAGGATTCTGCCCCTTCAAATCAACCAAAAGCAACACAGGAGAAGTGTTGGAAAATTATTCCCCATTTCATATCATTACAAGAATGGCCTGCCTTCTATTGAATCACCAGATTTCAATCCTTTGGATTATATACTTGCTCAGTGAGATTAGAAACCCAAAAAGTCACAATCTTAAAGCTTTTGATAAATGTTTGGAACAGTATACACCAAGAAATGGTGGCCAGTTGCGAAGCTTTTAAGAAACGTCTACACAGCTCGAAAAAGTAGCGTGAATTTTTATTCAATATCATGCACATAAATAGAGCGTTTCTAAACTTTCAAGTTAACATTATGAATCGTGTAAGGTTTTGGGACATTCCATGCATTGCGGAAAATTTTGTATACAAAAATTGGTCTTCATTACAACTTTTAGAACAACTACAACAAGACAATTTCACATTCTCTGATAGTTACATCACATAAGAGTAAAAAATGAGATGTTCTAGCTTAACATGTACTTTCTTAATAATAAAATGTAAGTTTATAGGAAATAAACCAATCGTCGCGTTTTCATGAATATTTAATTTATTGCCAAGCAACCTTTGCCACCCTGTAGACTAACATTATGAATGTTGTTTGGGACACCTACAAAGTGTGATGGCGGATGGTACTACTACATTCTACAAACTATTTTATTACTGGAACTAATTTGTGCATCAAGCAAGTTGAACCTTCTAAAGAGCAATCTATTCTAATCCACCTAAAATTTCGATTTAAGGATTTGGTGATATTATAGTCTCCTGAAGCATTTCTGGCAACGTTATGCTTCTATTGATTAACAAGCTCATCTGTTTTTATCCAAACGGGGGAGACTTGATTCTATACTCAATGATTTCATTATCTCCAATCTAATTACAATGTTTTGGATATAGTGGGCGGATATACAAATATGACAGCCAGACAGGCAATTGGTCGGTTACCACCTGCTACTTCATAGCAAGATACTAAGAAGCTGACCAGAACTATGCGTTCTAAAATTCTCGAAATTTTACTTTTTTGCATTTTCAAAAAAAAGCTTCACTAATCTATTTCAACTCTACTCTGTCGAATACGTGCTTATCCAGACAACTAGAAGTTGTATAACAATGTTCATATAGAATCGTATATTCGCACGATTGAAGTCAAAATCGCATTCAATTATGACCTTCATCGTATTATGTTTAACTTAAATCGTAAAGAGAGAAAATTGTCAACCTATTTGCGATTTGTCGTGTTTGCATCGTACAGCGTCACAAGGATTAAAACCCGAATTTTTTATGACAGATTGAATCGCATACGACGTCAAATCAGCTCATTTAAGACAAAAATGATTTTTTTTCATATATGGCCTCTACTCACGTATAAGGATTTTTTTTTTGGAATACATGTTTTCGTTTCTTTATGTGTGGATGTTAAAAACAGTGCAAGAACAAATTTTTATTGAGGCGTAATGTTGATATGGCTTTCTTGCCATTAATTTGATTTCAATTGTATCGAATATAAATCGTTATTACTTGAGATTGGGAATGAGGGAAAATGAAACAAAGAGAGAGAGAGAGAGAGAGAGAGAGAGAGAGAGAGAGAGAGAGAGAGAAACGGGAGATCGTCAAAAAGTATCGATAATCGCTCCAAAATGCACATACCCAAATTATGCGTAAACACAGATTTCCTTATATTGGGTAATAGTATTGAAGGCAGATAAACGTTAAAAATTACCGACTCTGTATTGTTATTTTTGATTGAAAATTTGGTATTTTTTGTAGTTTTGTTTTACAGAATGCTTCAAAAAGACAATTAAACAATTCATTCATTCGGATTAGTATTTCAAATTACGCACATAAGGAGTAATAAATGTTCAAATGTATGAAAATGCAAATATTTTTTCTGTATGCAAAAAAAGTATCAATGGAGGAATCCAAGTAAAGCTAAAGTGAGTTTAAGCATCGTAGTATCTAAAACTGCAATTGATAATAACTTTGTGGCTATTTTTCAAACTGCATGTAATTGTTCAGTATCGTCACTTTTGACGATTTCCTGCACTTTTTATCACCGATTATTTTGTTAAACAGCTCAATCATTTTTCAAGAGCGCCATCTACGACGTTTTAGCTCACTTTTGCGTTACCTGGATCCTCTATTACAGAAATCTTTTTTCTGCATCGACCCAAAAATTTGAAATGTCATTTTTTGCTTCGGAGTGGAACTGAATTGCATTTCGGGATTCACGTCGGAGCTAGAATAAAAAAAAATAATGCAAAAGTTATTGCTTCATATATTGGACATGAATTAAATATTTAGTTAAAGATTGATAAGAGAAATAATGGAATAACCCAAATGGAAAAGAGAAAAAGACACCGAGTGGTGATAAATCTGACAGCTCCCATGTTACAGCATAAGATGAAAGTTTCAAAATGCTTCTAAAAAATTCAAATGAAATTGTAATTTAATAATTCTAATAATTATTTTTCAACTTGGATTCGTCTATAATGTTTTCGCTTGGACAAATTTGGCGACCGCGTTGCTTCAGTGACCATAAATGTATTCAATTTTGGGTAAATAATAACGTCTTATATTGGAAAATTAACATTTCCCAAATTTCAGTAAAAAATACTATTTATTATCGTTTTAGGTTTTTTTTACTGGCTTTTGGGTAAATATTGGGTATTGTCAACAGTACTTAATTTTAGGTAAAATTAATACCTAATTTTAGGTATTCTCACCTTAGCGTGTAGGCTGCCATTTTATGCACGTCTTGCTGGCCGGATATTTTTCAAGTGCTGAAATCTTGGAGTGTTTTTATAATTACGGTTTTGAAATTATTCAATCTTTTGCTAGTAGTCTAAGTTTCGAGTGTGTTTATGTTTCATTTAGGAAAAATTACAACATATCGTCAGCATTATATTCATCAAGTATGAGTATGAGCTCCACCGCTTTGAAAATAACAGTCGATGTATATACGTTCAATTTATAGTTTGTTTTAGGATTCATCCGATTTGAAAGAGCCATTGAGCCAAGATTATCGGGGTACATTGACATTACTCTGGAGCTGTCAAGTTGTTACTGGGTTAGTATATCACGAGAACAACTTTCAATAGATGCATTTTGGTTGTCTAGGTACTAAGGGAAAACTAGATGAAGGATCTAAGGCATGTTTTGGAGTTAAGATTTCCATGCTGGAATAAAAATTTGAAACATCTACTATTATGTGCTGTTTCTTGGATCACTCTATATTGAAATTTTCACTAGTCTGGAACGACGGGTTATCCGTATTTATAGCTTTGAATTATTGATCAATTAGCTCGTTCCTTCTTTCGAAAGGAACATGTTTAAGAACCGCACAAATAAGGGCTATTTTTTCGTCACCTGCTCAGCTCGTTTCCAAATGTTTGGGAGCAGAAAATTCTGAAATCATATTACTCACCATGCATTCAATCCAATTTAAATTGTAATATTTCTCGTGGTTCAAGGCGAAAGCAGTATCTGCTGGAATTAAGCTAACAAATTCAATTATTTGACCACGAGAACGTCTCACCTCCAGATAAATAAACAAATACAATCAGAAACAATCCAGCGTGGACAACAAATACTTAATAGAACTAACCCTTGTCCTTTGAACTCCGCTCCGCTTACAAATACACTGATTATTATACCACGCAGTTTCATTATCTCGAGAAATAGTATTTGATTTATAATGAGCATTAGCAGGCTTGCTTAAAAGTTCTAGATCAGACCAGAAAGTACACCCAGGCATCAAAACTTATTTGTACTGAGCGAGGCTCCTACGGTTTCGCAAATATCAGTGAATCGTCAATACATATAAGTAGGCTATATAGTTACAGGAAAAATTTGACAACTCTATCAGTTCGTTAACGGCAGTCATGGTGAAGGCAGTAAAGCAACTACGTTCGATGCTTTGTAATTACCGCCAGCGCCCCCCAGAGCAAAGAAATCCCTCATCGTTCCGTACTTTTTTTTCTGCCGGATACAGCCGAGCGGCCATATATAAGATCCTGGCGCTTCTGGAGAAAGGTGAGAGCATCGAGCGTCAGCCTGATTCCTGCCCTCCGAAGATTTTGCATGACCGCAAGGTGCGGAAGACCGAAGGTAGCGCAAAATTGTCAATGGGTTATGTCTGTGATATAAATGTTAATAAATAAATGGAGATGGGTTAACATAAAAATGTAAACATTTTCATAAAAATCTCACGTTGTTAGACACTTTGGTGATAATTTTTGATGCTCCAGATCGAAAGTTATGCAGAAAAAAAAATGCAAAACGACCAATTTTAAAATGAGTTTTGCTCCACAAGGGGACAAAGGGGGACAAACGATTTTGCATAGGTCTTGTAGATGGAAGTTTTTACTTTCAATTCACGTAATCCGTGTTTGCAAATATCTGCAAAAAGTGAGTAAGATATCTTTAAAAAACATATATTTTTTACACGTCAGCCTTTATAACTTTTTTTTATACAATAACTAGCAACCATCTTGTATCTTCAAAATGTGCGTCCTTTTATGTCCTAAAAGTCATAAAAGCAAAGTTTTCAAATTCAAATTGAAATGAAAAAATTGGAGTAAAAAAACTATTTTTCTAAGTCCCACCCTAAGGACAGTTAGAAAAACTGTTATAAAACGAAACGTAGATGAGATAGAAGATACGTTTTTTGAGCAAAGTTTCATTAAATTAAATTATCGACAATTCTGTACGGGCAACAGTTCCTCTAAATCATAGGAATAAAAAGTTAGAATTTTTATTATGAACATAAGAGGACCCCCCCTAGTCACCACTCAAACCAAAAGATAGATCTTTTTTTAAAGATTAAATCTTTCAAAAACACCGTATGTGTAAAGTTAATGGTTTTTAGTTATCATTTTTTGTCGCGAAATTTGGCTATTCGTACCATAGTGCGCCGACGGCAATGACTGGCAGGGGACCGGCTATTTCACGTTCCCCGAGGAAGCAGGTTTGCAGCGACGCGAAGTACATCTCCCACACGAAGTTCCCGAAAAAGATCCGTTTGTGGCTGACAATCAGTGAGAAGGGGATGCCAAAGCCACTCTTCTTTTCTTCGAAACTTGCGGTCAACTGGGAGATTACCGGTAGTTGCGTCCTTCTTTTTTGGAAAATCATTAATTAAAGGGTGTTTCGATCAAAATTTGGTCGACTTAAACTTGACGCATTTTCTTTCATCGTGCATTAAAAAAATTGAAGATGAGTGCGTGTGGCATCATGCCTCTATTTTGATTTTGAGATTAGCACTTCAGTTATCAAAATGTCGTCGAAGCAAAAGACGCAACGCATCAAAGCTTTGCACGTGCATGGCGAAAATCCAAACCAAATCCAAATGTGGCTAAATCAACTGTAACCAACGTATTAAAAGTGTTCGGTGAACGTTTGTCGATAGCCAGGAAGGCTGGATCGGGGGAGAATCGAAACCCGGAGGCCACAACGACGGCACAAAGAGTTGCCCGCTGTTTTGAGCGGAACCCCAACCTCTCCGTGCGAGATGTCGCAAAGAAGCTGGGAGTGACGCCTTCAACCGTGGATAAAGCTAAAAAACGAGCTGGACTGTCGACTTACAAGAAAGTGGTGACTCCAAATCGCGACGATAAACAAAACACGTCGGCCAAAGCACGATCGCGAAAGTTGAACACGACGATGCTGACGAAGTTTGATTGCGTGGTACAGGACGATGAAACTTACGTCAAGGCAGACTTTAAACAGTTTCCTGGACAGGAATTTTATACGGCAACCGGACGGGGAAAGGTGGCAGATATTTTCAAGCACATTAAACTGTCAAAGTTCGTGAAGAAATATCTGGTGTGGCAGGCCATCTGTACCAGTGGCTTGAAGAGCAACGTTTACATTGCAACCAGAACCGTCAACCAGGAAATTTATCTGAGCGAGTATCTACAAAAACGTCTACTGCCTTTCCTGAAGCGACACAATTGTTCAGTTCTATTTTGGCTGGATTTGGCATCTTGCCATTACGGAAAAAAGGCCATGGAGTGGTATGCTGCCAACAACGTTCAAGTGGTGCCAAAGGACAAGAACCCTCCCAACACGCCAGAGCACCGCCCAATCGAACAATATTGGGCTATCGTCAAGCGGAACCTTAAGAAGACTCAAAAAGCTGTTGTGAGCGAGAAACAGTTCAAGGCAAAATGGCGTTCTGCGGCGAATAAAGTGGACAAGGAGACTGTACAAAATCTTATGGCAGGTGTTAAACGAAAGACCCGGCAATTCGCATTCGGTTAAAAGGAAGCTCAACTGAATTTTTCTCCTGTATAATGTATTAACTGAACTTGAAAAAGAAAAAGAATTTGACTTATTAATAAAAACTTTGATCGACTCACACACATTACTGTTTGACCCAATTTTGATCGGAACACACTTTAATACAGGAATCAATGAAAATTTGTTTTGTTTTAATATCTATTATCGTTTTTTTCCCCATCCATCCGAAAATTGTCGCATTATTCCGTTTTTCATTCTCATTTGGTATCTAGCCAGCACTGTTGTGTTTCGATCTCACTAAAGAATCTCTCAAAAAAAAGAAAAAAAAACCCTAAAATTTCGCACGGAAAACCTACAATCAAAATTTTGCCTACAATCAAAATTTTGCCTAGCAGAGATTCGCAAGAAATCTCACCTCACGTAAGCAAAAGAAGATTATTGAGTCATCTCGGTCCCCCGTAAAGTTTAGACTAGCCCCTTGCATAATGATTCCCATCTGACTTTGAATAGCTTAATATGACTTCACATTTACCGAAGGAAACGACACCAAACCTTGCAGTAGCTTCTAGTTCAAGTAAACGATAGTCAACTCTCTCATAAATATTCCATTCAAACACATCCCATCACGCCCGTAGAGCTCGCCAGAGCCAGCCAGTCCGCCCCCAGAGAAACGATTCGCCATGCGGTTTGAAGCATGTTTAACTTGGCCATTCGGACGACAACGGCTCATAAATGCGACACTTTTCGGTCGCGGTCTCAACTTTTTTTTATGCCCGTTGGCGGCATCCAGAGACACCATCATTTGAGACACCATGAAGCCATTAGGAAAATGGAAATAGCCTTTGTCCCGGCGACTGGCCGATCGGCGGCAAGTGTCGCGTAATCTGCATTAATTTTCAATTTGAAAGTCATCACCCGAAAAGTGGACAGCGACAATGGAGTTGATTTTTCCCCAACACGCTATCTCAGGACCGGTGTATCTGGATCCTGTGACAAAAGGGGCGTCCTTCCAGCGCTGGGAAATTAATGATGCCACTTCGGTGTGTGTCGCTGTCTTTCACGTCGTAGCCCGATACGGCCCGGTTGACCTGAATCACATTCAGGTTTGCGCTTCACGCGTCAAGTGCCCTAATGGAAAGTGTCGCATCTTGCCATTCTCCCTTCGAATCCGTACCACCGACGTACCGTAGATAATCTGGAGCACTTTGCAGCATTATGCAGACTTTTATGGCCACAAACGAGTTTTTTCTTCATGCTTTCAACATTCAAAAGGGACACACCGGAGGAAAATAAATTATCCTCAAACTTTGTGTGGTCACGTGACGGTATCACACATTGCACTCTGTTGAGATGTCTTCAAAATACTCAGTCTGGCAAGGAGGAGCGTCGGGGGTCAGCTGAAAACTGAAAATAGCTTTTTTAAGAAGAGAGAGACGGCAACTTTTCTCTGCTTTGGAAGGCTTCACTTTTGATTCCGTTGAAATTTCAATTTTTTATGGTTTTCCATCCCTCCCGAGATGAAGGATGGGATCGATTGAAAAATGTTCGAAATCATCAAGACAGGGATTTCTATCTTGCGAATTTGACAACGCGTTCACTCCTCTATCGGCATTCGGTCGAGGGGTTCGAACTGAGGACAAATTGACTTCCGTTTTCCTTTGTTGCATTCGGTGAGGTATGATTCCTCAGGAGTTAGACATCGCGTCGACGACGACCCCTGGCAGAGTTAATTATAGTGTTTATCGTGTTGTGCTCTATTTTCGTCGTAGCGCGTAATTCCAACTTAGTCAACGAGCAGACAGAGAGTCACCGAAGTACTTCAATGCGAGAATGGGCAAAGTTTTTTTCCCGGGCCTTATTGTTTGGGATGCTATTTCTGGAAGTTGAGAAAAGAAGGGGTTTCCTTTGCCTGGGAATTGCTCCGGGGTAGTTGGAATTGGAACAGAAGGAATCACTTGAGAACATCATCTCGAGACAATGAACGTGATGCAAATGCCGGAAGATGACTTATTCGCGGGAAAATTCAGAATCTACAGCTGCTGTCGTCGAATTGTTGATGAAGGATCAATTTGGTGCGACAGAATCATTTTAATTTGCACTGTGCTTGATGTGCCGGACTGGTTGCTCAAGCATTGACCTTAACCTTAACCTTGATATGCATTGTTGGCATATCAGTCAATTCCATCGCATTCAGGTTGCGCGAAGCCACAGCAGCTGCCGAGTTCCGTTTGTTTCGGCGCGGTCTGACAACTTGCAAACCCGGCAATTATCGTAGGCATCATCTTCAAGAACCGATCTCGGTTTCTTCCCTCCGACTGCCGTCATTAAAATGTGAAACTTCACAACCACTTCCCATTTGGCGAATCCTTCAGCCCTCTTCGGATCCTGACAAAACGGAACAAACCATAGTCTACATATAAACATTGTTGGGGTGGTCGCCGCCGCTGCTGCATTAATACATTTGATACCGGGGGCGTTGCTAGCAGTAGTGGAGGAAAACCGGCTCTTCACCTTCGTATCTTTGCCCATTCTCTCCTGCACTGTATGCAATCGTTATGCATTAAAACCAAGGTACACTCTGTACAAAAGCGAGACGCGCGCGACTTCCGAAGAGTCGTCGTCATCGTCGAAGAAAGAAAAGGTGAGCGGAAGTTCCTTTCAACCTCACGGAGTAGAGAGCTCACACAACTCATCAGAACAAAAGAAAAAGTCGGGATTCCTCCTCAACAGTCTTGTTGCTGGTACGAATCGACGAGCTCTTCTATGAGCCTCGGAATGCCATCGCTTTTGCCGTAGAGTCTATCTCGACTTGGTAGCAGTCGAAGGATGCATGGAAATGTTTGCTCGTGAAATTCAAACGGGGGATGGCCTGTACCACAAGGTGTGCCTTTCGCACCGGATGTGAACTGGCGCGCGCCATGTCAGCTGGGAAACAAATACAAAAAAAAATCCTATCAATCTTGGCTTGACAGTGGCATTCGCCTTCTGCTAAAGGAGATGAGATTTGATTTCGAAGTAATTATGTAATTTCAGATGATGTTGTGTCTAAGGCGATGAATGATGTTGGTGGAAGAATGGTAGAGGGGAACAGCTGTTCGTCTAGTGATGTCACGAACCAGGTTGATATGTAAACATCTCGCTTTTTTTTACCGAAAAATTCCATTTTTAAACCCTTTTGAGAAAAAAGAGAAACCTAACAAAACTCACCTTTTTTGTTTTTTACCGAAATCTTTTTATTATTATTATTATTATTATTACTTCATATCTGGCTTTTGTTGTTCACCTTTACAGTCAAGCTTTGTACTTTTGAGGTCACAAATTATGATTAATTACAAATCGATGTCGTTCTTGATTACAAATTGACATAAACATTTCATTAAACTTATAACTCTTCTTTTCAAAATGGTTTTCACATCTGGAGGAACATTTTTGCGTCGAACGGATGTCCACAACTACCGCCGAAGATCGGTTTCTTCATATTGGGCACACTCGAAGAAAACGTGATTTGGTGTTGCATCTCTAGCACCACAACTGCACTCCGGGGATTCTATTATTCCGTTCCTGTAGAGATGAGCCGGCAAACGGGAATGGTTCGCTATGAGTTTGCACAAAATTACAACTTCGCGTCTCGATAAGTCTTCCTCCCAAAACCACGGTATTGTGGAAACGATAGAAAAAATGCTGTGGCAAAATCTGCCCTTGTCACTGCTGTTCCATCTAAGCTGCCATTTGACCATGGAATCCGAAGACGAACTCAGTCGTACGTCCATACTGAAGATGTTCGTTGGACCAGATAGATCACATAGGGAGGCTTCCTTAGCAGCTTTATCCGCTTCTTCGTTGAACTCTACTCCTTTGTGAGCTGGAACCCACAGAAATCTGACCACGTATCCTGCTTCACTTAAAGGGCGATACGGTCAAAATTTGGTCAATATCAACTTGACGTATTTCTTTCAATTTTGCATTTAAAAAACCTGAACACCCCTCATTTTGAAGGTGTGTGTGTGTAGAATGTTGCTCCTATTTTGATTTTGGAATTCACTCTTCAGTTGTCAAAATGCCGTCCAAGCAAGAAGAGCAGCGTATCAAAATTTTGCTCGCGCATCGCGAAAATCCGAGCTACTCGCACGCAAAGTTGGCAAAATCGCTAAAAGTTGCCAAATCAACCGTTACAAATGTAATTAAAGTGTTTGGGGAACGTTTGTCGACAGCCAGGAAGTCTGGATCGGGGGGAAATCGAAAACCGGAAGCCGCTGAGACGACAAAGAGAGTTGCCGGTAGTTTCAAGCGAAACCCTAACCTATCTCTCCGAGATGCCGCAAATAAGCTGGGTGTATCGTCTACAACCGTGCATCGAGCCAAAAAACGAGCCGGACTATCGACTTACAAGAAGGTAGTGACTCCAAATCGCGATGATAAACAAAATACGACGGCCAAAGCGCGATCCCGGAGGCTGTACACGACGATGCTGACGAAGTTTGACTGCGTGGTAATGGACGACGAAACCTACGTCAAAGCCGACTACAAGCAGCTTCCGGGACAGGAGTTTTATACGGCAAAAGGAAGGGGAAAGGTAGCAGATATTTTCAAGCACACGAAACTGTCAAAGTTCGCAAAGAAATATCTGGTTTGGCAAGCCATCTGTACCTGTGGCTTGAAAAGCAGCATTTTCATAGCTTCCGGGACTGTCAACCAAGAAATTTACGTGAAAGAGTGTTTGAATAAACGTCTGCTGCCTTTCCTGAAGAAACACGGTTGTTCCGTACTGTTTTGGCCGGATTTGGCATCTTGCCATTACGGTAAAAAGGCCATGGAGTGGTACGCCGCCAACAACGTGCAGGTGGTTCCCAAGGACAAGAACCCTCCCAACACGCCAGAGCTCCGCCCAATTGAGAAATACTGGGCTATTGTCAAGCGGAACCTAAAGAAGACCAAAAAAACTGCTAAGGACGAGCAGCAGTTCAAGGCAAACTGGCTTTCTGCGGCGAAGAAGGTGGACAAGGTGGCTGTACAAAATCTGATGGCAGGGGTCAAGCGTAAGGCCCGGCAATTCGGATTTGGAAAAGCGGAAGCCTAACTGAATATTTTTTCCTGAATTTTATACTAATTGAACTTGAAAAAGAAATTTAATTTGATTTTTTAAATAAACGATTTCACCGATTTACACGCGTTTTCCTTGACCAAATTTTGACCGTATCACCCTTTACATGTAGTTCGTATAATATCCACACTATTATTGATTTTAACACAAAGTCTACGTTCTCGAAACTGGAAGTAGATAATTCGCACTAGTTCACTGGGAATATGCTAACGCAAAAGTTCGTCTGCTAAATTGTTGATGTTAACACAGTCATAAGCACTTCGAATGTCAAACATGCACAGTAGAGTGTGTTCGCGGCTGGAAATGGATTCCCGGGCAGTGTTTATAATTGAGAAAAGGGCATCTTGAGTACCCCTGCCCTTACGAAATCCACATAGATCTTCCGAAAAACGCTGTATCGCTTGATTCCACTATTCACTCCACTCTTTCTTTAACCATTATCTCTAGAACTTTACGAAAACATGACGCAAGTGCAATCGGTCTGTACGATTGAGCTAAATCAGGTCTCTGCCCGAGCTTCAAAATAGGTACGATGTTGAAAATTTCCCAGCCCTCAGGAATGACTCCAGTGATGAAGATATCGTTATACATTTTCAGCAAGACTAGCCTGGCCGTTGCGGGGAGATATCGTAGAGCAGCGTATGATATTCCGTCGTCACCGGGTGAGGAATTACTTGTTTCTCCGAGTACGCTATCCAGGTCATGAATGGAGAAATAGTTTTGCATCGCCTCATCTAACTCCAGGGGAAGCGTAGAATGCATCGGTTCCAACGTGGATGCGGGAGCCAACCTTTGGAGGATCTCATCCATCATATCAGGATCTCTAGGACGATTATTTTCACCATCTCTTCCTTTGAATTTGCGGGCCATGCGCCACAACGTTGGTAAAGAAGTATCATTATCCAACGAATCGCAGAACTTACTCCACGCCTCAAGTTTCTTTGCTTTAACCATTTGTTTGAATTCATTCTCGCACTTTTTGTAGCACTCATACATAGCCCCGGAATAGCCATTGCGTCTCCACCTTTGAAAACTATCTCGGACATTTTTCACTTTTCTTTGCAGTTCGGAGTCCCACCACTGTTGAGGAGTTTTATGGGTAGTATTCACGTTTTTCGATACTGTAACAGAAGATATGCTTTCTTGGACAATGTCACAGAAATCGTCAAAATTTTCGCACCCTAAGGTTTCTAGTCTTCTACAAACTTCTTCTGGATATGCACTCCAATTTATGTGATGAATCCCACTCCCAACACTGTTAGTAGTATGCTCCATCTCAAATACAATAGGAACATGGTCACTACTGAAAGGATTATTCAGTGTGTCCCAGTTGAAGCACAGGCTGATATCCGCTGTTGTGACCGTGAGATCAATTGCACTGGAAGCCTTTGATCGATCGAATCTGGTGTGATTTCCGTTGTTGAGCACGACCAGCCCAAGTGATTCAAATACGTCATGAACAACGTATTCTCGTCTATCATTTTGCACATTTCCCCAGAGAGAGTGTTTAGCATTCCAGTTCCCACCCACTATAAATGGTTTGGGAATCGAATTGAGGAATTTACTACCGTACCGGGATGTATGTATATAGAAACAACTGTGATGGTTCCTCTGGAACTGTTGATTGAACAACCGACTACATCTATTCCCTTTGGAGCATTGAACTGGCAAGGAACGGGATTCATCCACTGGTTAAGGGCTATCAAAACACCTCTAGAGTTGCTCTGGTGATCATTCCTCAAAATCTTGAAGCCTTTCAGTTGAAATTGCATTGACGGGTCCAGATGTGTTTCCGATAGTAGTACTATCGAAGTTTCGTAAGTGTTTGTGAGGTTTACTAGTGTAGCGTGTTTTTTCTTAATACCTCTACAGTTCCACTGTAGAAATTTCAGGGGAACATGTGACGATGTGTTGTTCATGGTGAAGCTCATAATCGGTTCGGAGACTCAATTTCTCCTCCACTGCTTTGATCGGTTGACAACCGTTGTATATCCACACCCTCGCACGCATTCGATTCCAAATCAGAGAAACTATCAGATACAACCTCCTCTCCTGCATCGACGCTGCTTAGCTGAAACTGAGAGACTACCGATTCTTCCTGTTCTATTTGTTCTTCATCGCTGCTAACGATGATGTCCACAACAGCTGTTGAGCGTACTTTCAACGGAGGGTACGCTTCGTCGTCACTGAAGTCGTGCTTTTCCGGACTTTTCCGCTTCATAGTAGCCGCTTCTTCGTAGATTGAAACTATTGCTGCTTCGGCCGAGACCGAATTTGACATGTTCTCGACTAGGGCCGAGCTCACTTCATCGGTACGCTGAACACGTATTGGTGCTGAGTTGAGATGGTGTATGCTCCACAACTACACCACCATCACCATAAATAGAAGCCAGAGCGGCAAACCAGTCGGTCTTTCCCTGCGAAAAGCTTGATTGCCTCTTCTTCTCCTCTTCGCGTTTCTTCTTGAAAGCTGGGCATCTCTTGCTGTCGTTGGCTCTGTGATCTCCAGAGCAATTAACGCAGACTAGCCCGCCAATGCAAGCGTGCTCTTCATCCACAACTTCAGTTGAGCAAGAATAACATCTACGCTTACTTTTACAATGCTTCATAACGTCACCAAGTCTCCAACACTGACGACACTGTCTCACTGGATAGTTGTATTGTCGTACTGGATACAAAGCACCATCCAGCTCGACATGTGAAGGTAGATTAAATCCGGAAAACGTGATTACCACTAACGGCAGTAGTACTGGCCCTCTATCACCTTTCCTCTGGAACCGCCTGACCTCGATCACTTCTGGGTTTCCAATTTGGTAATCCATCGACTTTTCAAACGAAGTCAGAAAGCCAAGGTCCTCATCCTCAACGCCTTCGACGTAAGCTACCCCCAAACATTCGACAAGCCTTTGAGGGACATTCCATCTAACTTGTTTAGTCGATAGATCGTTGGCTGCCACTGCTGAGGCCATTAGAAATTTCGCCTTCCTACGTGACATTCGCAACGCTTTTACATAGGCTTCGCCGAAGTCTCGAACCACCAGTTTCGCTGGCTTCGGCAGTTTGAGCTCTTCACTTTCCGATTCCGCGATGACGATAAACGGTCCGGACGCCGATTGACCATACTTCCGCGCGCGGGGATTACGTGCACCTTGATTTCCATTGGAAGCCATTGCAACAAACCAGACTCGCAAACAAAAGCCTTTGTAAACGCTAACCGAGCGTGAACACTACGTGTATTCGCTTTGAAAGCTAGATACAAACTCTTTACCGAAATTTTGAAAACAGTTTCAATTCACTCAGAAGTCTAATTTGCTACACTTTTATAACTTTGATTACTGGAGCTCAATAACCAAAAAAATCAGAAATTACGGTCACATGATACACAATCGATTTCCGACGACATCAAGCCAACTGAGTTGCTGAGGACTGTTTCACCCCTTAAAATACAACAACGAGTATAGTTTTTTCAAAATGTCAGTTGTCCAGCAAAATTCCAACCGATTTTTTCAATTTTGTGGACTTTCTATAAAAGGAAATAGTTGAACATTTTTTTTATTGAGGTTACGCGCCTCTTCATTTTTGTGAGATGCGAATATGGCCGATTTTAAACTGAGCTTCAAATGGTGAGTTGAAAACCTGGAAGGAAGGCGCAACCGACCAGCCCTCACAAGTTCCTATCTCACGCCTCATATGATCACGAAAGACTGTCAGCTAAAACATGGTGACGCTCGTTGGCGTATCCTGGGCAATGTTGCCAATTGGATAATAATGAAATGAGGGTATGCGACTGAAGATATTGTACCTGGGTAATCACATTGCGTGTTTTCCATTCAAATTTAATCAATAATTTCAGTACACTTTGAGGTCATATTTGCATTCGAAAACTGTTTAGGCCCAATTGGTGTTTAACATTTACCTTAACTTCTAAACTCCCCCTCAAAAGCCAAATTTTTCACCTGGACGATGGTGAGAGGGCTTATCTCACATGCTATATGTATATGAGAATAAGAGTTTGATCAGTTTGGAAGATATCACATATTCCGTTCATTTATTTCACTGACACGTCGTAGGACGATTATATCAAGGCACAATCATCAGGTGTGATACTGGTGGGATATGCTGTTATTCAATCTAAGTCTTCTTACTTTCAATCTAAAAGAAACGACTAAAAGTGAACTTTTCATTTTTGTGGCAACATTTGTTGTTGTTTATTCATTTATTTTATTATTTATCATTGTTTATTATTTATATTTACGCGAAGTAGTAGAATAGACTTTCACAAGTAGTTTAAACGTTAAATCATTTAGAAATGGGGCACTTTAAAATGCGTGTATTTCTTAAACTTTTTTCTGCTATTTGATGAAAACATCATTACTTCTGGTTGATGCTGATTAAGTTTGGTTAGGTTAGAGTGATCCGAAATTCATCAAATATTGTTGCAAGCAACTTGATTTTTACCTAATTAAGTGCTATATATGTTGCATAAACTGATTCGTCACAAGTATGCTGCTAGAAATAAACAATCAATATTACATCGAAACCTTACTACATTACTCTCACTCCCATCTTACTCGAATTATTTGAATCACTGGTGTTTGTTGTTGGAATCGGTACGGATCTTTTATTATTCGGTTAAGCTTAAGAAAATCCGCTTTACTTCGTGAAATTTCTCGAATCTGGAGAAGAAATTGCCGAACGTGCCAACATAGACATGAAATTTGTTTTGGTAGCACTATTTATGCGATGATCTGTCATTAGTCAATAAGTGGCCAAATTTTTACATAAATAGACTTCTTGCTTCTCTCGGATTATTTCGCAAATGTACTATTTTGGTATTTTTTAAACAGATTATTTATGTATACGGCCTAATTGCATTAGCTTTACAAAGCCATAGGCAATGTTTGTGATTTACACAAAAAAAAACTATTTATAAACAAACTATGGTTCTACTTCTTTTGTTTGGGAGATTTTATGTGAGCTTCTTCTTATTTTTTTGCAATTCTATCTGACTCTTATTGTTTACTGAATGTATTATTTGGAATGGATACAAAAATATTCAAAAATAGCTACTTCAACATAATTGAAACTCACTATCATAATATTCACTGCTAAACCTATACATCGAAACAAATTAGCTTTAGATCGTTAATGAATATAGATGTAGGCTTTATTTATTTGTTCATTAATGATGTAGTACAAAGTTATTTTTTAAATGGTGGCTTTAACATCTATTGATTAAGATAGCAAAACCTAGAAACAAATAATGAATCCTTCGATTAATGGAGTTGCGCATTAAGGTAACGCAGTGTTTTTGTTGCAATCTAAGAAGTCTGATAAGTTTTCTATCACCACTCGTTCTTATATTATCAGAGAATTGGCACTATAACCATAAGCCAAAAGATGTGAAATCTCTGTTTTTACACTCCCTAAAGACCACAATTCTGTGCCATTGGCGGCGTTTAAGCACGATCAAATGCATACATTTTTGCCAGTCAGGGTGGCCGATCCGTTCCTGCCTTGACCTACCCCGCAGTGGGATGTTTGGCAAAAGTGTATGTGTTTGCTTCGAAATACTGCCAAAACAAAAGCCCGTCGCTCAATTTCAAACTATTTCTATTCAATTTCATAACCTGCCGAACTCTATCGGACCTCTCGATACTTTCTCTTCACATCTTTGGTTCTATGGTTCTATGGTTCTAGAAATTACTGTTCACTACTGGGATCCCATGATGGGGAGAAGAGATTTCCAATTTCGAAACACTATAGTTAATGCTTAAGACTCAACCGTTTGAAGATAAAAGGAGCATTAATTAACCTTCCTAGACTAGATGCTGCCAGCGACAATTTTGAAATATTAGGTGCGCAACTAAGTTCCCACTGTTTAGCAATAGATGGCGCCAGTAGTAAGTGCTGGTCGAATGTTGTACATCTCAAGCGTCATAAACCAAGCTCAGACATATGGCAAAGAAATCGCTTTACCAAATCAGTGATTTTGGTTTAGTGTTATATATTTTGATTGTTTGAAGATGTCTGATTTCGTGCAAAATAATCGTCATTTGCGGGAAGTGTTGATTTTCTTCTTTCATTCGAAGAAAACGGCGGCTGAAGCACATCGAGAGCTCCAAAAAGTTTACGGGGATGCTGCTCTGAGTGAAACAACGTGTCGTGATTGGTTTCGTCGCTTCAAAAACGGTGATTTCAGTGTTGATGATCGTCCGCGTGAAGGAAAGCAAAAAAACTTCGAAGACTCTGAATTGGAGGCATTGTTCGATGAGGATCCGTGTCAAACGCAAGAAGAGCTTGGTTCAGGATTAAGAGTTTCCCGCCAAGCCGTTTCTAAGCGATTGCATGCGTTGGGAATGATTCAAAAGCAAGGAACTCGGGTTCCTTACGATTTGAAGCCAAGAGATGTTGAGCGTCGTTTTTTCGTCTGTGAACAACTGCTCCAGCGGCAAAAAAGGAAGAGTTTTCTACATCGCATTGTGACGGGTGACGAAAAATGGATTCATTACAGTAACCCAAAACGGAAACATTCATGGGGACTGCCCGGGCATGCTTCAACATCGTCGCCTAGGCCGAATATTCACGCTGCGAAGGTTATGCTGTGTATTTGGTGGGACCAAGTTGGTGTTATTTATTATGAGCTGTTGAAACCAAACGAAACCATTACCGGGGAACGGTATCGAACTCAATTGATGCGATTGAGCCGAGCACTGCACGAAAAACGGCCACAATACGAGCACAGACACGAAAAAGTGATTCTTCAGCATGACAACGCTCGACCTCACGTTGCGAAACCCGTGAAAACCTACTTGGAAACGCTCAAATGGGAAGTCCTACCCCACCCGCCATATTCTCCTGATATTGCACCGTCCGATTATTACTTGTTCCGTTCGATGGCACATGGTCTCACTGGTCAGCAATTCGACTCATATGATGACATCTCAAAATGGCTTGATTCTTGGATAGCATCAAAAGACGAACAGTTCTATCGAAATGGTATTCACGTTCTACCAGAAAGATGGGAAAAAGTCGTAGCTAGTGATGGGCAATACTTCGAATAATTCGTTTGTAACCTTTGTTTTCAAAATAAAGTTCCTTTTTCACCAAAAAAAAACAGCGAGAACTTAGTTGCGCACCTAATATTTTGTGAGAGGTGAAATAATCTACAGTAACAGAAGAGAAGGCTAAAATTCAATCGTAAACCAAGCTTACTGTAAAAAATCCGTTCTTTTCAGGACGACCAATCCAATTCCCCTAAAAAATAGAGCTAAGGAATTTGTTTCATTGGAATTTCTCTGACTCACCGTTACAAATTATTGGTAGTTGACAGCCAGCGGTGGCTGAAATAGTATCTATTCTCCCTTCATTTGGCGTACACCTTAAATCTTGTGTATAAGTTCAAACAGGACTCAGATATTTAAACGGTTTGTATGTAATTCCATACTGCAGATATCTAGTAAGCTTACTTCAAGGGTAGCATGGTGACCATCATTAAAATTTAAAACACTGGACGCTAATAAATCGATCATTTTATGATTGGTTTCTGAGATATTTGCTTCAACCAGTTTGAGATTTTTATGACAGGCAATTGTATTCTCAAGAATTTAGAATTTAATAAATCATTTTTTTTGCGTATTAGACTCAGTATTTTGAAAAACAGCCTAGAAGTTAATCAAACGCCGGAATAAATTAAGGAAGCAGGCCAAAATAAGAAATAACGGGATCAAGAAAACAATAGGCATCTTCATTTAAACTAACAGAGAAGTTTTCTGTCGGGCAATTACCATTGCACATTCTGGATTATTTAAAGCATTCAGTTATTGGCTTCCGTAAAAGGAAGTCGACGGTGGATGCCATTCCGTCCGTCACCAAGACGGCCGCAGTGGCAATCCAGCGCAAGAGGCGAGGAGTCCGCTACTGTGCAGTGGTCACCCTTGACGTGAGAAATGCGTTCAATAGCGCCAGTTGGGTGGCTATCGCTGACTCGCTCCAACGCCTTCAGGTTCCTGGGTACCTGTACATAATTCTCGGAAGCTATTGCCAGAATCGCTTACTGGTGTACAATACTGGGGTAGGCCAGAAACGTGTCCAGATCACCGCAGGCGTCCCACAAGGTTCGATCCTGAGTCCTTTGCTATGGAACACGATGTACGATGAGGTACTGCGGCTTGAGTTCCCGAACGGGGTGAAGATAGTCGGGTTCGCAGACGACATCACCCTTGAGATATGTGGTGAATCCATTGAAGAGGTAGAGCTAACGGCCTCGCACTCCATTGGCATTGTGGAGAGATGGATGAGTTCCAGGAAACTGTAGCTAGCCCACCATAAGACTGAGGTCACGGTTGTTAACAACCGAAAATCGGACCAAAATGCAACGATCAGTGCAGGTTACCGCACAATCGAATCGAAGAGGTCTTTGAGGTATCTTGGGGTCATGATCGACGATAAGCTGTCCTTTATCAGCCACGTCGATTACGCCTGCAAGAAAGCCTCAATGATAATTCAGGAAGACTTAAATTATAATTACTCAAAGTATTGAAAAAAGTTCATTAACTCTTTGAGATTTGACCATTTGCGTAGAACAATTTTTTTCTTCAAATATCATTCCCTATCGCCCCTGAAAATAGTTGCACTAAGGAACCTCACACCCTGTATACACGCTTAGAAAAAATTACCCAACGGATCATTTAAGTGTGTGAAACCAACGTTGGGTATAATTATGTTTACCTACCACTGGGTTCAAATAACATAGTTTTGGGTAGAATTATACCAGAATAAATTATTTATACTCAGCGGGAGGTTAACATGATTAAACCCAACGTTGGCTTCCTACACTTATCCGCTCTTTTGGGTACTTTTTTTAAGCATGTAGACGTATATAACTCCACGGTGCGTTCTGCCCCAGTTATGGTTTTGTATAGTTTTGTCTAAATATTCTGAAAATACGTAGAATAATAGTTTGATACTATCTTGAAGTTTTGTTAGCGAATCTTGAAGCGATACATGTGTAGTGTATTTATTATAAACCATGGATGTTAACGCATGGTGAAAGCTTATTTTAATAACACTATTATTTACATGTAAGGTACAGTCATTAAAATTTATTCAATTTTGATCATATTTTGGTGTATTTAGTGCCTTATTGTACTACAAAATTATGAATTATGCTGTTTTATGTAAAAGTTGATAAAATATCATTCCATTAAAGCTATAGTTTTGAATATTTGAGCACATCTGGAAATGTCGTCAAAGAGATCGCAGCAAGCCGTGCTTTGAAACTGACGTGTTTTGTTTTTGCTTCGACGTTTTCGAGGAAAAAAAAACAAACAATAATTCGTAGTTCAACTTGAACTAACAGTGAAACCATAAAATCTCCACGTGCTAAAGACTGTATTTGATGAAATTTGGACACAGGCAATTGTTCGTAACTTTTTAGAGTGTGGGTAAAAATTATTGAAATTTTAACTGAATGTATTTCATTGTGTTGTGTCAATTGTGTAATGAGTTTCGAGTCGAGTCGAGTGATTTCAGCGATGGCTTCGAATGAAGAAATAGTGCGCCAACAAATTTTGGGCACTCACTTCGAAAACCCAAACGCTTCTCATCGATGGATCGGAAAACAGCTCAGAATCGCACATTTAACCATATCTCATGTGATCAAAACATTCAAGAACCGTAAGACAACCAAGCGGAAAAATGGTAGTGGCAAAAAACGTGGCACATCAAATCCGGAGAAGGCCAGGATGGTATTGAACCAATTTAAGCGTTATCCCAACATTTCGATCAGGGATGTTGCGAAAAAGGCGAAAGTTTCAGTTTGTTTTGTGCAGAAAACAATGAAACGTTCTGGATTACATGTGTACAAGGTCCAGAAGGCACCGAACCGGAGCGATAAACAGAACTCGGTGGCCAAAACTCGTGCAAGAAAACTGTACAGGGAGTGGCTCACAAAACCGTTCTGCATTGTGATGGACGATGAGACCTACATTAAAGCCGACACCAAACAAATGCCAGGACAGGAACACTACGTCGCCACCTCTAAGTTGGCCGTTCCGGAGAGTGTACGGAAGAAGAAACTGTCGAAATTCGCCAAAAAATTCCTTGTCTGGCAAGCGATCTGCGGATGTGGCAAAATGAGTCAGCCCTTCATCACCTCTGGGACCGTCAACGGACAAATCTACAAGGACGAATGCCTCCAAAAACGACTTCTGCCCTTCTTGAGATCTCACGATGGCCCGACACTGTTTTGGCCGGATTTGGCATCTTCCCACTATGCCCGGCCCGTCTTAGACTGGTACAAAGATAATAATGTAGTTTTTGTACCAAAAGACGTCAACCCTCCAAACACTCCGGAACTTCGCCCAATTGAAAAATGTTGCGCAATCATGAAGGCAAAGCTCGTTAAAACTCCAAAACTGATAGAAAATGAACTTGAACTAAAGAAAGTGTGGTTAAAAGTAAGTAAGCAAGTCGGTCCTATCATTGCCCAAAATTTGATGAAAGGGGTCAAGGCAAAGGTGCGGACATTTGGGTTGGGAGAAGAGGTTCAATAAACCAATGATGTCAAAACTTAACCATTTAGTAGAACTTTATTTCCAGAAAGTTTGAAAAGAATCGGGCTGAAGGAAAATTTTTGGTGACCTATTTTGTGTGTCCAAATTTTATCGAATACAGTCTTTATGTATAAGATGTAGTAAATGCAATCGGTTCCCTCCCGAAATGTGTGATGGTCGGTAGTATTTCCCCGTTTTTGTTTTTTGGTTTTTTTTTTGTGCTTCGCCCCCGCACCCGGAAGAAGACTAACATCAGCTTAGTTTTGTTTATTATGGTAGTATTGTGACACCCGGACACAAATTATAGAGTTAAAGTGTTTTTCCGCTTTGCCGCGAGAGAATTGAAGATTATTAGCAGTTTTGAAGCTCGATATAGAGTCGCCTCAAAGTGAGGATTTTGAATATTGGCAGAGTGTGGAGTGAAAAACAGAAAGACCAGCCCAATGTAGAAAACGGCCATTTGCTGGTCAAAAATCACACAAATTGTATGAAAATGAAAACACTAACGCGAGTTTTCAAAATTATCAGGTCATATGTAGGTTGGCTAACACAGCCATTAATTCTACACGTGAAGAATATAATCGTGAAGTCGAATCAGAAGTCAAATTATGTCCAAAAACATTTTATATTACGCAAACACGAAATTGAAAAATAACAACTTTCTTTCACGAATGAATTTTGATGGAACTGTAGGTGAAAAACCTTCTGAAATTTGCTACCTCTTTGCAAAATTCATTCAAGAAGTATACACCGCCGTGAAAAATCGTTCTTCGCCTTCATTCCCGAAACTCTCAACAACTTTTCAATCAATCAATTATCTTAACATGAAATCTTGACTGCCCTAAAAAACTTTGGACGCATCTAAAAGGCCAGGGCCACCCGCATTCTTGAAAAATCGTTCAGAAGAGCTTGCTCTCCCCTTAGAACAACTCTTCAATATGTCTCTGAAGAATGGAAAATAGATAAGTCTTTTCGAAGCGCCTTTTCATGCAACGAATTTGATCCAAAACTGGTTTCGGGCAAATTTCACCGACTTTTTGGCCAAGAATGAATGGCCTCCCAGTTCACCAGATCTAAACCCATTGGATTGTTTGATTTGATCATAAAAGCTGACTAAAAGTAAATTGGTATGCCCTTCGCGCGCCGCTAGCACACCAATAGTGTTGAGAATCGAAAATCTTTGACAGTGGTTTGTTTACACTTCTATAGAGAACAACTGGTGTGAGATTTGATCAAAGTCCGGAGTGGTCCGGTTCCAAGCTGGCTAAAGTTTGTCTAGTGCTCAAAACCTACAAGGAAACTCTGAGTGTGGAAAGGAATCAGCGGACCTACGAAAAAAAAAACTGGAACCAGGGATCGTCAGCTGCGCAGCAAGGTGTTGAGGTGCGTTAGAACCAACCACGGTCTTTCGTCTACTAAGGCGCAGTTAAAAGTCGTAATACTTCGAATTTGGGATGAAATTCCGATGGAAGTCCTGTGTGCCGCTTGCGATGGGTTTGAAAAACGTTTGGAGCTGGTCAAAAAGGTTATACGCGGTGTTATTCCGAAACATATGCTGTAGTTGTTCCATGTAATTTTACCTTTCAAATAAAACAAAAACCAATAAAATCCGAATAAATTTTAAGAAATAATCGAAATTTGAATTTGTATGAGAATATGTTGGGCACGATGTATGTGAAATTTTGTAAATACCCAAATACCTTGGACCCTAGCAGCACACTAGTTACAAATAGGTTGAAATTACTTCACTGTGACTCAATTAGATTACAATTAAGTTGCTGAGACTAATTGTAACGGTTTGATGTTGGTTGGGAAAACATAACAATTTTTACTATTGCTATTTGGCGATTCCTCTGGATTGACTATTCAAACATTTGTTCTTCGCAAGCATTAAAGCATTACTCTTTATTCATTCAAATTGACACCTTTCAAAACAGACATCCACATCTTCTGCGTGAGTGGAACCTATATCTCGTAAACTTCTTTTAAATTGGATGGTCATTTGAACTGAGTTCTTTAAAGGTAACTTGAAAACAGTTTTTCATAGTAAATTGATAACCTGCATAACATTATTGCCTAGCTCTGAGAATATAATTAACTTTTATTTGAAAAACTCATATTCAATGTTCATGTTGGAAAAATAATTGCCCCTCAACTGCAACCGGTTACAAACTACAGCAAATCTTAACGGTGTACGATAGACTTGTACTTAGTACATAAAAACGTTGATGAAACGTTTTGAAAACTCGTGGGGAACATAATTATCACTTGTCATGTCAGTTGAATCCAAGTTAAAAGTTTCGCGGAGATTTCGGGAGCACGTTTCAAATTCATATAAGATACATCTCTTGAGCTTTTCACACAAATTTTCAAATCCAAATTGGGTAAAAAGAATGACTGTGCACAAAACCGGAATAGAAAGACTTCTCATTTTATTTGAAGACACTATCTATGCTCAAAAAATTTGTACAACATCATCAAAACATCTTCAACCAACCACCCGTTAGACCGACAACCGTTAGTATTTATCAAACAAAAGCCACAGAATTCCACTCAAGGTACTTGTAGGTTTTAGAAAACTTCTCCACTTGAACTCTGTGCATCGCGCCAAATTTGTTAAATCGACCCTCTGCCCCTTCGAGTGCACAATGCATGTAACAGGGACCAACAGTCCACAGACCGCAAATTTGATCATTATCATTTGTTAACGATTTTCCTTTGTTTTTCTGAACGCTCGCGCGCTCCCTCGTTTATCCAGCCCGGTGTCGAATGAGATTATAATACACTTTTCAACGCGATTCAATTGAATTTACTCTCCCGAAAGACCCCTTTTGCCAAATGCAATAAAAATGTTCTTGCCACCCCACAAAGGACACACTGAAACGAGTGGAAAGCGGAGAAGTGTATTTGTAAAAAAAAAAATGAATTCAAGGCATCAAAGTAATTAAGCCATACGCCTGTGTGGCAACGACATATGCAAAGCTTGACTGAACACAAAATGTCCTTAGATTCCGATGAAACGGCTGAGGATGAAAAAAAAACTCTTCCATCTGGATGAAGTTCTCAATTCATGCGGCAAAATATGGTTTCTTCGAGCATAACAACTCCACGGAAAAATAGCTATTGAAGCAAACAAGTGGATACACTTGAAAGGTACCGTACATACGGCATATTTGAGTCAACCCACTGCTGCCTTGCCTCCGGCCTCATCAGAAGCGCAGCAAAAACTGTCCGACCGCATTCGATTGTCTGACCCGAATCCTAGCTTCCCCACTGGTTCCGATGTAGAGTTCGGAAGTCCTTCAGCGGAAAACGGTTGCACGAGCAGTTTTTGATTGGATAATTGTTGTTTGCCATATCCATAGCCTATGTACGACTTACCTCCCTCAAAAAATCGTTCGGCGGTCGCAACTCCAATTGTTGAGCATTTCAATCACTTGGTTGGTATTCTAAATTTTCCACAAATCAATTGTATTTCTCATTAATGCACGAACACGTGTCCTGTGTGAGCGAATCGCTGCGCGCTAAATTGACTCATCGAAAACACATTCACATACTCGCCAACAAACCGCCGATGCAATTCACTTCTAATCGTAACCCGGTTGACACCTGAACTGAAACTTTCCAGAACTCGGTACCCAAATACCGATAAAAATTACCCAGCAAAATACCCATCGGATTCTTTTGAGCCAGACCGCTCGGAGCTGTCACCGCGTCGTCGTTAAGCCTCATCAATTTGGCCAGCCCCGCTTATCATCGCCATAGACGTGGGGGCACCCATTCCGGCTGATCCCATACATTTACCATATCAGAGAGCAACGGAGGAATTAACGCCCGATTTCGATACACACAAAACAAGCATTCAAAGCACGCAATTGCTATCTCACAGCTACAACAGGGCGCGCATAGCCGATTCCTATCAACAACAACAGAAAAAATGTGATAGATAGGATTTTTATTGCCATATTTCGGGTGTGCGGGTGAAGAAGAAGTTGGAACTTTTTTTTCAACAGAAGCCCACTCTTATCGGAGCTGTCTTGATGACAATAAATCTTGTCACTGGACGTCAGATAACAATGTGATACCTATAGATGATAACGACAAGGTGGTGAGTTCATGCAGAGGATGGGGTCTTGATTGAATGGATTGCATTTTTTTTATGGAGCACAAAGATAAACTTAGAACGAAAGTTTACGCTAGTTTTGGTGCAAAGCTTTAAATAACTGCTTGATAATGTGTTATTCTAATCAAACTCAGTGTTGACGCAAAAACAACTCAGATTTGCGTCTGATCCGCTCAAATCAACCAAAACTAAAAATCTAGTGTTCTTTACGCTAGCCAGAATTTAATAGATTCCTCAAAAGTGAGACAAAATTCATCCATCACTTTTCTTGAATTAATAAGGAAGAACGCTACACACTCGACGTTCGAGGAGAGCGGCTCCCTCAGTTACTGAACAGGTTAGGCTGTTGTGGCAAACCGACGCAGATCGACTTCTCCTCTGGGGTTGAGTCCATCGCCTCCTGGGATGTGACTTGTTAGTTCAATTTGCAAGTACAAGATGACTAACACGGCAGTGACTATTTCCCTATCATCTTGTCACAGACTGTAGGCCTCCCGTCTACTGTGGCGAGAGCTAGGTGAAATTTAAACGAGGCGAACTCCCAAGTCTTCTTCTTCTTTCGTAGCGTTTCAAGCTTATTGCCTGCTCTCAACTTAGTGTTCTAAAAGCACTTCCACAGTTATTAATTAGGAGCTTTCGATGCCAGGTACCATTTTTGCATTGGTATGATTGTGTGGCAAGTACGAAAAGATCGCAGCAAGCCGTGCTTGGAAACTGACGTGTTCTGTTTTTGAAAAAAACCAAAACCCCCCCTCTCCCCCCCCCCCCCCCTCCCCCCCCCCCCCCCCCCCCCGCCCCCCCCCCAACCCACCACCACAAATCGGGGTGGCTTCCCTTTGGCTTCCATTTCCGTTCCCACGCGTGTCATGCTGAAGAATCACTTTTTCGTGTCTGTGCTCGTATTGTGGCCGTTTTTCGTGCAGTGCTCGGCTCAATCGCATCAATTGAGTTCGATACCGTTCCCCGGTAATGGTTTCGTTTGGTTTCAACAGCTCCTAATAAATAACACCAACTTGGTCTCACCAAATACACAGCATAACCTTCGCAGCGTGAATATTCGGCCTAGGCGACGACGTTGAAGCATGCCAGGGCAGTCACCATGAATGTTTCCGTTGTGAGTTACTGTAATGAATCCATTTTTCGTCACCCGTCACAATGCGATGTAGAAAATTCTTCCTTTTTTGCCGCTGGAGCAGTTATTCACAGACGAAAAAACGGCTTCAAATCGTAAGGAACCCAAGTTCCTTGCTTTTGAATCATTCCCAACGCATGCAATCGCTTAGAAACGGCTTGGCGGGAAACTCCTAATCCTGAACCAAGCTCTTCTTGCGTTTGACACGGATCCTCATCGAGCAATGCCTCCAATTCAGAGTCTTCGAAGTTTTTTGGCCTTCCTTCACGCGGACGATCATCAACACTGAAATCACCGTTTTTGAAGCGACGAAACCAATCACGACACGTTGTTTCACTCAGAGCAGCATCACCGTAAACTTTTTGGAGCTCTCGATGTGCTTCAGCCGCCGTTTTCTTCGAATGAAAGAAGAAAATCAACACTTCCCGCAAATGACGATTATTTGGCACGAAATCAGACATTTTCAAACAACCAAAATATATAACACTAAACCAAAATCACTGATTTGGCAAAACGATTTGTTTACTATGGTTTATGACGCTTGAGATGTACAACATTCGACCAGCACTTACTACTGGCGCCATCTATTGCTAAACAGCGGGAACTTAGTTGCGCACCTAATACTATCAGCTTAGTTGTGTTTGTTAGTGCTGTTAGTATTGTGTCACTAAACGCGTGAGTGGCTGGCATATAATTTCAGATGCACTCATTACGTGCATCAGATGGAGGGCTGTGAAGTTTATTTTCTTTCGTTGCACAATGATTGTGATTTTTCAAGTTTCTTCTCGAAAGTCCTGTTTTTCCAGTGATTTTCATTGTAATGCATTTGTGCGCGAAGTACTAATTGTATTCGGGCCGTTCTATTCGAAAAGGATGATGTGAAAATGCTTCTTCTGTAGAGACATAAATGCATCCTTTAGCATCACAGGGAAGCCGTCTTAATGAAAACTGTACATCAGCAACAATTTCCGGTGAGATCTATCTGATTATTACAAAATTTGAACGATACTACTAAATACGTGCCATCGTCAAAATAATAAGATTTGATGATGGAAGTGTATGCACAGTACCTATATCCATTTGATGTTTGTACTGTGTCTATGAGGGGATTGTTGTAAGTGAAAGTGACCTCGGAATGGACGTGAGTAAGGTGAGTAAGCATTCTGAAATGAATGACTGAAACCCAACAGAGCTATTACCGTCCAACTCCTGTGCAAAAATATTTGTCGTGTCGCCAACAATTCGTTTAACTGCAAACATTTTTCTTCCATAAAAACACTGCCGGATGGTGAGAGTTGGATTGTATAAAGACACCCCCCCCCCCCCCCCACACACACACACACACACACACACACACACACACACACACACACACACACACACACACACACACACACACACACGTTGGGACGAAATTCATCAGGGCCTGGAGTTTTGTTTGACTTCAATCCTCTCCCCACGGCCACGAATTCCTCGTTGATGATTTGCTCCATGATAACCTTCAGTTTGGCTGGGAGCTTTCCAGCTTGCTATGCTGAACCTTTGATCTTCGCCATGACTATCCGGCCAGTGTCATCACAAGGATTGGCTTCGGCATCTCGGAATTGCTCTTTGAAACAATCTGACAATTTGACGACAATTTATGTCGTGTTTTAATGCAACCCTGGCCACTCTACGCTTTTCTCTATCTGCTTCCGTTCATGCTCTCTTAACGCGTGTCCGGCTTTGAAATAACTAGCACGAAGGTTGCTGAGTGCATCGCTCCACCAGTATGCTGGGCGCCGTTTGTTACTTGGCTCCAACTTCATCGGCATGTTTGTGTCACATGCAGTCGTCAACATTGCTGTCAACTCGTCCGCATTCCAAGGGCCGCTGTTTGCATGGAGTGCCTCATCGGAAGAGTCATTTAACGAACTCCTTCGCCTTAACGTGCCGTTCCGTGGCGTTACGACGCTTTTTGCAAAAACGTGCTGACGGTAGTTTCGTCGGCCAACCTAACTTCCAGCTAGAGCTACCAGTAGGCTGTACCTTCTTGCATCGATACATCTGCTTCCCCACTCTTCTGCCGAAGCATTGAAGTCCTCAAAGTCTCCTCCGATTAGGACAGGTCTTCGTCCGGTCAGTTCGTCAATAGGTCCATCAAGTCCATCTGACGAAACCGCTCTATCGTCTATCTAGGTGGTGCATATCCCGTTGACTTTGGTAATAACAAAACCTTTCTGCGTGCTGGAAACCACTGCTTGGAGAACATATCTACCCATAACATGTATTGCAGCGATTACCCTGTCCAACCACTGCCGTATGGTCCTTCCTCCGATCGAGAAAGCCAGGGCCTGGGATCGAGAAAAGCCAGCCAGGCTCGGGGCGTCTAGGGGGATGGCTTCCCCAGGATCGTCCAGGTTCCACCCTGTCACGACCGCTTACAGCTGCCTGCCGGACCTCGCTTCGTATGGGGCTTCCTCCGTAGTTCGTTTAGCCATTAAAGGGAGCTACTTTCACACCCTAATACAACCCGATACAGCTCTACAATTATTGCAATGCCGTAGTCTGTTTTCGTGTCGACTGCCACAAGTGTTGCTGTGCAACGATACAATGATTGAGGTTTATTTGGATGAGCTCCATTACTGTTAGCCATCCGCCGTTTTTATGAACGCCGGGAATTTGAAGCCTCCCGTTACGTGGGTGTTGTCATCCTTTTGTTTACAGAGCATACGCTTCGGTTGCTTCGCGCAGTCTCTAGCAATATGACTCTCCTCACCTCTTTCCCTGTAGAGATAAAATCTGGCAATACCTTTAAAGTTCTTCGCCTGATGTTCAAACCCCTTCACTTGAAGGATCTCTCAATTTTCTAGATAATCCAGAAAGGGTTTCCTGCAGGCAGCGAACCAAACTTTCACCTTTCCTGTCTCGAGAAGTTTGTTGGCCGACACCCTCGGAAGCCGTATCAACGCCATCTGCGTACGCCTTCAGTAACTGGATTGTCAACATCCCCAGATCCCCAAAATGCTTCACCAGAGCACGGTTCACCTCATCTGCTGTTGTGATTCCGTCCAGTTCTCTGCACTCGATCACTGTCTCCTGGTTAAACATTGTACTCGAAAAAAATTCAGCACTTTCTTTTTTGCGTAACTTCTTATTTCATGGGTAAAAATTTATGAAATTTTGGGTTAAATTATTTTGGAGTGTAATGTTTACATGTGCAAAAGTTCGTCACAATTTGTCAAGTGGTTATCGCGGAGGCTTCTAAGCAAGAAGTGCTTCGACAAAAAATTATGGGCGCGGTCGTGGAAAATCCAGGCCAGTTCCACAGGTGGATCGCGAAACAGTTTAGAATCGACAATTCGACCGTGTCCAGTGTGGTCAAATCGTTCAAAGGGACCATGCGACCGTGAACGCAAGCAAGGTGAGGAATTACTTCAAGCGCAATCAGAACCATTCATTTCGGAACGTGGCCAAGAAGGTCAATTCTTCCGTCTGATTCATCCAGCTGACAATGAAGCGGGTTAGACTTCTAGCTCTTCAAGGTAAGGAACGCGCCTAACCGAACCGATAAACAGAATACGGTTGGCAAATCCCACGCCAGGAAGCTGTACCGCGAGTGGTTGGTGCAGCCGAACTTTCGTCGGTAAGTCCCGCCTGGATGTTTCGGGAAAGTTCCGGAAGAAGAAGTTCGACAAATTTATCCAGAAGTACTTAGTGTGGCAGGCGATCTGTGGGTGCGGCAAATTCAGCAAGCCAACATAACAACCGGCACCATCAACAAAAAAAAAAAAAAAAAAAACATCCGCCCCGCCCCCCCCCCCCCCCCCCCCCCCACAGACGACACACTCTTTTTTCCCCGCACGACCACCACCACAAAAAAAAAAAGGGGAGGAAAAACGACAGAGAAATGAGTGGGGCGGGGCCCCCCCCGATCCCCCCCCCCCCCGTAAAAAAAAAAAAAAAAAAAAAAAAAAAAAAAAAAAAAAAAAAAAAAACCCCACAACACACGGGGGAAAAAATAAACCACCCCCCCTCCCCCCCCCCCTTTAATGAAGAAAAACAACGCCCCAAAAATATCCCCTCTGTTTCATCTGACGAAACTGGAATCCCAGTAGAATATTGTTCTACTGCGCTCGACATGTATTTTAACAGAATATGAATATATGTTGTAAGGTCTGTATCCGCAATAATCCGGACACCACAAAACATGAATAAAACATAAATTTCGCATTATATTTCCATCGTAGTTGTTTATTTCAGATTCATGGGATGTGTTTCAACAATTCGTGAAGACAAAACATAGTTATTCGGTATTTGCATAAAATTTTCGAACTTTGCGCTTAACTCCGTCCATTAGCGTTTGTACAGACTCTTCAGAAATCGTAGAAGCCGTCTTTGTCCAAATTTGCTGGAAGTGTTTGATGTCTTTGATTCCTTGCTTCTTTCCAGAAAGCTTCCGCTTCATCAGAGCCCAATATCTCTCGATTGGTTGTAGCTCTGGGCAATTTGGCGGGTTTGAGGTTTTTGGTACAATGTTCACTTGATTTGCTTGCTACCACTCCATCACAGTTTTAGCATAGTAGCATGATGCCAAATCGGACCAAAACAAAGGTTTTTCTTTGTGACTTTTGATGAAGGGTAGCAATTGCTTCTTCAGACACTCTTTCTGATAGATCTCCTTGTTGAGTGTGCCTGTAGTGATGAAAAATTTACTCTTTTTGCCACACGTGCAAATTGCTTAACACACAAGGTATTTTTTGGGAAATTTCGATGCCTTCTTCGTTCTGAAATGCTCAGCTGTAGCATTTCTGGCCATAGCAGAATAAAAAGCCAGCCCTGAAAGCTGCTTGAAATCCTCTAGGACATAAGTTTCATCGTGCATGACAACGCATGAAAACTTCGTCAAATATTCGCAGTACAAACGTCGAGCCCGTGATTTTTCTGCCAAGTTCTGTTTGTCGTTGCGTTTTGGAACTGTTTTTACTTTATACGACTTGAGTCCCAAACGTTGTTTTGATTTTTGGACAAAACCAGGCGGCATCCCTATTTTACGAGCCACCGTTCGAATGGAGAGATTTGGGTTTTTCGTTAATATCCTTTTCACCTTTCAGTCCATGACAGGATCAGCGCGTCCAATGTTTTTGTCACTTCTCGGTTTCCTCTCCACCGTCAAGTGTTCCGAAAATGATTTGAGCACACCGTGAACAGTGGATTTATGCAAATCCAATGTTTTTGCAAAGTCCCGTATTGAAAAGTCAGGATTTGCCGTACGCCCGTACAAAATTCGCTCGCGCACTTGTTTTTCTTTCGTCGCCATCTTGAATACTAAACATGAAATGTAAACATCAATCAAAGTCTTTTTCATCATAGACTCTCAGCTATACCACAGTGAAATTTTTCATTCCTACGTACAATATTTCAAAAGTTGCAATGATTTGAAGGTGTCCGGATTAATGTGGATACAGACCTTATATGTCTCTTCGGCTCGTCGGGTGCGCCCCGGTCCTCCTCGACTATTAGTTTAATTTAATCTTTTTTTTTGTTATTACACGTTGTGTGTTGTGTTTGTCTCGTGCCGCGTCTCTCGTGGGGTGTCGCCCCTTATATACACGCGCGCGCCCCCGGGCTATCCCTGCCCGTCCGTGTGTGGGAGGGGTGGTGTCGCATACTCTTAAGTGGTGGTATTATTTTTTTTTTTCACTTGAGCTGAATGGAGTTTTTACTTTGTGGGCATGTCACATTCACTCTATGTGAGAGCTTCTGAATGTTTGAACCCGATTCTGTACAGGAAGCTTGCTAGTTCATTCTGTTTTGATTTTGAATTCATGAGCTTTTAGAGTTCCCCGTTCAGAAAACATTATCAATTTCAGAAGGATTCACTGAAACTGATAGAAATGTTTTTTCAGTTCAGAAATGAATGACTGAGAGAGTAGCAAAGCAGTGTGCTATGCTAAAAGCATTTGGTTCTAGTGACTTGGGTAGTATTTGAAAACAAGTTATTTTGCACGACTTTTTCAAACAAATTGAACACAACTTGCAGTGCCATCGAAGAATGAATATCCGTAATTAATAGGAAAGAATTCATATTGCTAAGAAAAGATTAAGATGATGATTGATGGGTCCTCCCTTGGCTCAGTCGGTAAAGGTACGACTAAAAAGCAACACCATGCTGGAGGAGGCTGGGTTCGATTCCCGGTCTGGTCTAGGAATTTTTCTAGGAAGGAAAACCGTCGACTGGGCATAGGGTATGATTGTACTTGCCACCCAATCAAACTGGTGCAAAAATGGTCCTGGACTGGTTTTTGGACTTGCTCTGAAAACCAGCATTCGACACTTCACATCGCTTGAGAAATCGAATAAATTACAATGGTAGTTATATTAAGGACACACGACCACATTAGACTCCGGATATGTTCCAAGTACCCCAGGAAAAGTGGACAGCTTTAGAATTTAACCAAAATTAGCATGCGACACCTCAAATCACTTTGTATACTAGTACAATAGTGGTGAATTTACCACATTGGACACACTCCGACATATTCCGGGCGTACCCCAGGGGAAGTGACCATTTTTAGACTCGGAGCAAAACGAGTTTATTGGTGGTCAAATCAAGTGCCTAGGACCACATTGCTTATAAATGTAACTCTCGGTGATGTGACAGTGATCGTAAATCATATCTCGAGTACTTTGTATTTTGTAAACAAAGAGAGGAAGTAAGATGCAAACGTAAATTTCTTAAAACTCTCGGCACCCTCACCGAAAGTAGCATAACCATCATGTTAGGGAAATGTTATTCCTTGTGTTGGTGGCCCTAGTTTGCATGAAAGTGCTAAGAGTTTCAAGAATCTAACGTCTGAATCTTACTTCATCTTACTTACCACCGTTTTTTTGAAAAAATACTCGAGATATCATGAATTAAATTTCGTAGAAGGGTCAAATGGATAAATTCAGGATGATCTAGTTGGCTTAACTTGAAAATGTGAAATATAAACTTCTGGTGCCATTGATCTAACAGGCATTTAAATGTGTTTATAGCTAGTCAAAATCAGTAGGCCATATTTAATAATAAGATGGAAAGGAGGGAGTTCGTTAATTAATCTAAATGTCCGTTCATAAGGGTGGATAAATTTGGAATACATCTGCAGTAGATTTTTTTCTTTTGGTTCATGTCTCCGATAAATCAGCCTCATATGGCATCCTTAAATGAAGGAAACTTGCATTTTTTTTGTCGATCGATTCATCGATAAGATCATTCAATCGGCTCCCGGTGCGAGTCATGTGCTGACACCGACATGACATCCGCTGACACATTTCATGAGTCGCACACCGAGTGAAGTACATATCAACTGCCGAATCAAGCATCCTCTCTGTCAATCCAAATGTTTGCTCAAGTGATGTTCTTCGTGTTATCAAATTTGACTACTGTGTGTGACTAGCCGATAACAGTCGTACGCAAAGCAACGTATCAGCCGCCAAGCAGTGCCACTTTGGCCCCTGAACGAAAGTGCTGCCCTTCGGTTCACATCAACCCCAAAAGACGGTAGCTGCAAACTGTCATCGAAACTCACAGCAAAGCAGAATTGGGATGGGATTCCGATAACAGTGCTGAATGACACTTTAATTGTCCCATAATTGATTAGGTAGCTTCGTCGTTGTCGTCGGTGCGACAGCAAATCACGCGACTTTAGAGCGGCTTATCAGTAGCCCGAAAATACGAAACTGGCATAAGCCTCTGTATTTCCCTATACGATAAGTCGCACGATCGGGCCAATGTAGATCCCTTGCAGGCCATACGCGCGAGGTTGATTAAACTACATAAACGATTAGACGAAAATCAGATCCACATGCGAGGATATTTTCGGACTAGCTTATCCTATCTATTTTGATGGCGATAAGCGCGTCAATCTGTAAACCTGATATTGATGACCGTCGTTTACGATTCGGCAATGACATCTGCGAACGGGGCTCAACTCCTTCCTTACGCAAAAGCCACCAACTGCCAATCAATCAAGCTTAACTGTTGACACTCGGTTTGGGAATTTATGAGCGGTGCTTTTTTATGATGATAACTATCAGTCTTTCGCCATCGGTGCGAAGTGACTGTTTGGATCAATACTGCATATCGAATCGCTAGTTATTGAGCAAGCAAATTAGTTAATGGACCAAAGTTCGCGAATTTCACGTTATCTCACAACCAGAGCCATGGTTATTCTTATCATAGCCAAAGTGCTGTCTTGATCCCAACCCGGACTCGAACGATAAGTGTAATCCCGCAACCATCAATTGACACAGGTCTATTTTTCGTCCTTATCATTGTTGTTTGTTGCGACCACATTTGTGACAGTGAGGTAATGGGATGAATACCATTCGTCTCCATAAAACTGTCACCCGGCGATGCGAATGCCTCGGGCCGGGTGAAAAAAAATTGCTCTGATTGAGTTGGATTCATTCCACGGAAAAAGTTCGGACCCTTAAAAATGTGAATCTATGACATTTGGTCGCATAGCGGTTGTGCGAAATGTCTTTTCGTGGAACGATGTTGAACAGACGAGTGCACAGGTGAATTTTAGTGCACGCACTAGCGAAAATTTGACAGCAGAGCCGGGTATGATTCATTCTTCATGGCCAGCTTGTGTTCATTTCTAGTAACATTGTCCCACACTCCTGTCAAATTCCGATTTAATTTTGCAGATCAGTTTCACATATTTTTGTTCCAATGGACGAAATCTACCAAACGTAATTCGACGTTAAGTTCGAAAGCCCCGAACGTTAAACTGCAGAGATTCCCAACCCTTGATTTGGAACAATTGAATGCTTCTTCAGCAACAACAACAATAAAACCTTATCAGCCAAGGTGACGGTTTTGTCTTGTCACACCTTTCGAGTGGTGTCTGGTTTGGCCATAAAGGCATAAAACGTTTTACGGTGGTGCAATTACGGCTTAATTCGGTAGCAGTTTTCGATGAACCTCGATTTCCGATATCAGCGATGGGGAAATTTGTCCATCAGTAGCACGCGCGCTTCATAATTTGCCTTTTTTGAGACATGAGGCAGAGAGCTGAAACGATTCCGTTATCTTCGTTCGCTTCGGTGGAGTTTGTTTATTTATACACACAACAAGTTGGGTTCATTTCTTTTCCGAAACAGATAAAATTTGACCAAGTCGTCGTTGGTGCTGACAGTGCGGTCTTCTAACGCGCGCGAGATGCGGGACTTCCAAAAAAGTGCTTGATGATATGTTTATACAGATTCAATGAGTAGCTCGTATCCGGGAGATGGCGTTCAATGTTTTGACGGCAGTGCTTCTTTTCTGGCGGACAAGGAGTCACACTCGCTACAATGTGGAAGTTTTATGATGCCAGTCAGTGTAAACATTATCGAATGTCGCTTATCTCGTTTGTTGACACTTGGGGCGAGTTGTTCGAGCGTTTTTCTTTATTATATTGAAACTGTCCTAAAATTTTGATCTTTATATTGAAAGACTAAGAATTTGTGAATTTAAATCTAGTCAGTGCACATAGCTGTAGCAAGAATGAAACAAAAAAATCAGGTTTTCATATCATTTTGAATTAATTGAATTCATCTAATATCATATGAACATAGAACACCTGATTTTACATAACTTGTGTTGAGAAATATGTCGAAAGTAACAATAAGAGATTCACTTCTCTTCAACTCTCATCAGTTGTTTACACACGGCAAAATGTTTAACTCATTGTGAGAGACCACTTTACTCAGTTGCGTGGAAACGATGATTCAGTTTTGTAAAAAGTGGAATTACTCAGTTGATGAGTGAATCGTAGTTTGCACGCATCATATTTAAGTGGTCTCTCACACTGAGTCGAATGTCAGGCTGTACAACGCCATCATATATTTTTCGAAAAGTTTGGTGCAGATCGACAGCGCTAATGATTCAGACCCAGTTCTTGGCCTTCACGCAAAAAAACCGCAGTAGAAACTACCATTTCGAGGGTTACATTGAGCTCAAACACCAACAAATTTTCACCTGACTATAAATGCGTTTCATTTTACCATGCCTGCGATTTAATCAACGATGGTGCGGGTGATATAAATATGAAGTCTGTCAAATATACCACAAATGTTGAGGGTTGTACCATAAACGTAGTAAATTTGACTGAAATTTCATGGCAGTTTTGAAAATAGGCATAGTCGGGAAAAATGGTAGTTTTTACTACAAGATTTTTTTTTTCTATGTATTAGAGCAACCACACCGGTTGTTGTCATTGGCGCTGCTATCTTAGTTGTGTACAGCGCTCTTATTCTAACTTAGTCGCCCATCATCACACTGGTCCTTGCTAACACAGTAGTCATTCTTAGTTTCAATTTTCCACACCGGGGATATCCAAATGAGCACCAACTGAAATTTGATAGGAAAAACTGGCAGTACATTTTCAAACTTCTAGCGCAGCTTGCAAATTGGAAATGAACATCGCACTTATTATCGGATGCAGGCCACTATTACCTAACAAATTACAACACAGATCCTGAACAAACCTTGTCAAATACCTTCGTAAACCATCGCTACCTACGACGAGCGCTGTGCCTTAAGAAGATCATGGAAGCCATCGATGACGTCACGTACCCCACGAGGGCTGCGGATCGGAGACAAGATCGCCGATCTCACGGTGATTGATATTATCATATGGCAGCAGTTCAAAATTGACTCGTAGCTCTATCGCCATTGTCTGGCCTGCCAGAAGAAGTATTTTTTGTGGGCGAATTTGTCCACTTTCTTCTTCCTTATGTTTTTCCGGAACATCAAACCGTGATTTGGCAACGTAGAACTCCAGCCCCGGTATCTGCTTTGCGTCTGCCTTGATGTAGGTTTCGTCATCCATAACCACACACATTGGTTTCGTTAACCACTCTCGATACAGCTTCCTTGCGCGGGATTTGGCCGCCGTGTTTTGTTGATCACGCCGGTTCGATGCCTTGCAGACCATTGAATACACGAAGCCCAGCTCGTTGCATGGTTTGCTGAACGAACAAGGCGGAACATTTTGCCTTCAGAGCCGCGTCGTGAATTGAAAGGTTCAGATTACACTCGAAATAATCCAACACCTTCCAGGCCTTCACATGGTCAGCTGTCTTCGATTTTCTTCCATTTTCAGCCCGCCACTCGGTCGACTGGGACTCCTTAAACGATGTTACCACCCGAGACACAGTTGTATGGGTGATTCCCAGTTGTCTTCCGATCCATGTCATGATCGCAGTCGGATTTTCCATGATAGCGCGCAAAATTCTACGGCGATTTTCTTCTTGTTTCGATGACATCTCAATAACCACTGAACCGATTGCTATGAAATTTAGCACATGTAAACAATTCACTCCAACAATTCACTAGTTATACCCAGATTTTCATTAATTTTACCCACGGACAAAAAAGTTACACACGGATAAAAATGGTGCACTTTTTTCGTGTACAGGCCTTATTTCAAGGCCCGTCCCCTTCCTTGCCATTTGTCACTTGCCTCTTTCTATCAACACCAGATTTAAAATAAAAAGCATACTACTTCGCTTTCTTTCATTGATCGCATCACTTACCACAGTGATCTAAGGGGCTATTCATAAACCACGGGGAGGGGGGGGGGGGGGTTCACCAAAGTCTACGCTCCATACAAAATTTCAAAAAAAATTATTGAAAAAAGCCTAGGGGGGGGGGGCTCTGAGATTTTCAAAAATGAGTCTACGTGGTTAATGAACCGGCCTTAAGTGATTTTAGATCCATGATCTAAAGAAATAACCTGCCTCACTAACACAACTATCCTGCCCTTGGTAATTGTAGAGACGTAGTGGAGTTCATGGTCTTTAATAACAACGATTTTCAAACTAATGTTCCTTCCCCCCTCCCCAAAATACTTTAGGCTAATCAATGTTTGTAATGAATATTTTTATAATTTAAACCATTTATATGTTGATAAAATTAATTAATATATAAACCGTTATAATTAAATATAAAAAATTTAAATAGAGGAACTGAATCAAGTTAAACAAAAACACATTTTAAAAATTACAAATTTTTAAATAGAATAATTATTTCAAACAATACCGGTAAAAAATTGAACTTGTGTCTTTCAAAACCTCTAATTGGAAATTGAATTCGGTCACATATAGTCACACATGTGGGAAGTGTAAACAGAAATTTCACATCGCTAGAACTGCTCTGTGCCATTGGCGGTATTTGAGCACGATCAAGCGGGCAATCTTTTGCCTGTTAAGGGGGTACCGACCCCTTGCTTACCCCGCACTGGGGTAGCCAGGCAAGAGACTGTACAATCGATCGGATACCGCCTTTCAAACATGCCCTACGCTCAATTTCAACTACTTCTATTTAATTTCACAACCTGCCGTGGTCTTACGGACCTATGAATACCTTCTCTTCACATCTTTGGTTCTAGAAGAAATTGCTGTCCACTCCTAGGGTTGCATGTTGATAAAAAAGGATATTTCCATTTCAAACATTATAATTGATTACATGTTTCATGCAACTACAAACACATGATTAGTAAAATGTATTTCAATAATTTCAAGTCAAAGTAATCAATGTTTATTAAATATTTGAACAATTAAAATCAAACTTATTGTGTTGAAAACATATATAATCATAAAATTTAAATTTCAGTGTTCAATTTTTTTTTTGTTAGACTTTTTCATGTTAAAAAAATATTTTATGTACATGAAAACAATACATTTTGTCACTATAAATATTAAACTTTTCATTCTTGATAGCCGTAAAGAATCAATTATCCGTAAAGAATCAATAATAAATATCACATAAGTTTATTGATGATTCAAATTTTTATTATATTTCGAATTCTTAAAAATGATATTGAATGTGTACCAGTATTTTCATTTCCCCAAACTAAGGAACGATTATACAATATAGTTTAATTTATTTGCAATACTTTTAAAGATGTTAAAAGTTGGTATAAAATAACGATTGCATTATTTTAATAATAATAAATAATATAAACCAAATTAACTTTGTCAGTTACTCAAAATTTAAAAAAAATTTAAAAAAAAGTTGGAATTCAGAATATAAATTGAGCTGCAGAATTAATTTTCTAATTATTATTAAAAAAAAATTTTACATATTATTGACAATAATTATAATTTTAGGTCGAATCAATATTTATAATATATATTAGCAATATAAATCAAACATATAAAGCTAAGAATTAATATTTTTGAAATCATAAATTTAAAATATCAGTTTCGTTTTTTTTGTTCATATGGCGAAGCAAAACTATTTAATTTTGTTCTTTGCTTATTATTGTAAAAGAAAACCAGTGAATTTTGTAATTTACATAATTCTGTAAGTTCTTGAATCTCTTTATGAATTCGAAAAAATTTGAAATTTGAAATTTTCAAATTTCATTTTAGTGTTTTTTTTTTTAATTAAGGAAAGTTAACTATTTTAAATGTTATGTTTCAATATTATTTTAAATATTTATTAAATAAAATAAAACAAGTAATAACTTTATTAAAATCAGTTTAATTTTATCATTAAATTAATACATCTTAAATTTTTTTTAAATTTAAATATTCTAATTCAGGGACTACATATCTATATTCTATTTTTTTTAAAAGGATTATTAATATTTATTAGTCAATGTATGGCTTCGAGCCGCGAGCCGAAATGTGTCGGGATAAGGATGGAAGAATCCTGACGGCCGATCGTGAGGTGTCCGAAAAGTGGAAGCAGCATTTCGATGAACATCTGAATGGAGTACAGGAAGCAGACCAAGACAGCGATGGAAGAGACGTAGTCGATACAGTAAGTGACGGAGATGTGCCACCCCCGACGATAGGTGAAGTTAAGGATGCCATCAAGCAGCTGAAGAATAACAAATCGGTTGGAAGGGATGGAATCGGAGCAGAACTTATCAAGATGGGCCCAGACAAGTTGGCAAATTGCCTGCATCGACTGATAGTCAGAATTTAGGATACCGAACAGCTACCGGAGGAGTGAAAGGATGGGGTTATCTGCCCAATCTATAAGAAAGGCGACAAGCTGGACTGTTTAAACTATCGTGCGATCACTGTCCTTAATGCCGCCTATAAAGTATTATCCCAAATCATCTTCCAGCGACTGTCGCCACTAGCAAATAGATTTGTGGGAAGTTATCAGGCCGGCTTCATCGAAGGACGGTCTACAACGGAACAAATCTTCACTTTGCAGCAGATCCTCCAAAAATGCCGTGAATATAGAGTCCCAACGCATCATCTATTCATCGACTTCAAAGCCGCATATGATACAATTAAACGATATGAGCTATGGAAGATCATGGACGGAAACAGCTTTCCGGGGAATTTAATGTGATTTAATCTAAAATTTTAGTTCCATTTAAAAGTATTATGTTTGATAATTATGTTTTTTTTTTTATTCGAAAGCGCCGTTTTACAAACATTCTAAGAAGTGTATCGAAAATAAGCTATCCACAAACTTTCTTTCAAGTTTTGTTGAAAACCGATATTTTATTCATACAAAAAATTGATCCTTTATTGTACGAGGTTAAACTTGAACATAATGAAGACCGGATGAAATTTAAGTTATTCCTTCACGAATTTTCGAACTTTGGATCGAATGCTCTTCATCAAGTTCCGGACAAGTGTTGCATCGCATTTTTTGGATGCTTGAGCCCAAATTTTTTTGAACTCCTGCATGTTCCCAGCTGCCTTACCAGTCTTCTTGAAGACCCTCTTCACGATTGCCCAGTAACGTTCGATGGGTCGAAGCTGAGGGCAATTTGGTGGATTGATATTTTTCTCAACGAAATCTATACCCTTTTCCGCAAGCCAATTGAGAGTGGTTTTGGCATAGTGAGCCGACGCTAAATCCGGCCAAAACAGTGGAGGTGTACTATGCTTCTTATATAAAGGCAACAATCTCTTCTGGAGACACTCAGATCGATAGATTTCCGCATTTATAGTTCCGGTAGTGTAAAAAATGGTTGACTTCAAACCACAGGAACATATTGCTTGCCATACCAGTACCTTTCGACCGAATTTCTCCACTTGAATCGACCTGTCCGCATCGCTCACATCCTCCACAACGACGGCAGTAAAGTATTGTGGACCTGGAAGGGTTTTTGAGTCCTCCTTTACATAGGTCTCATCGTCCATCAAAACGTATGCATCCGGACGCTGCAAAAGACGCGAATACAATTTCCGGGCCCTTGTTGCTGCTCGCTTCTTCTGTTCTGCACTTTGTTTCGAGATTTTCTGCTTCTTGTAGGTCTTCAGTTGGTTTCGCCTCTTGATACGCTGGATCATTCCGACACTCGTTCCTGCTTTTTTGGCCAAATCACGTATTGACATTGATTTGTTCTTCATGATTAGAGATACCACTTTCTGCTCCAGTTTCGGGTTGGAAGAACCGGGTTTTCTGCCTCTTCCTGGTAGCTCATCCAAAGAATAGTGTTCCCCAAACTTATTAATGATGGTTTTAACACTCGCATGATGAATTCCAAACCGCTTCGCCAATTTTCGCATAGTAATACCCTTCTCACTTAGCCATGTGTCCAGAACCTTAATTTTCACTTCCTTTTCAATACGCGACATTTTGAAAACGCAGAATTTGAACCGCACAAACAAGTATACAAAAGAAAGCTGACAGTCAAACGCACAGCATGCAGTGTTCAGAGCATAAAAAACCATCACAAATACATGCGTACAACGCAAATGTATGTGGATAGCTTATATTCGATACACTCCTTATTCATACATTCACCGTACTGAATTCCTCATTTGAAATCGTAACAGTGATTCTCTTTCTACAAAATCCCACCTCCTGCTTCCAAAACCAGCTAACAAGAATCTAATTAAAATACAACACCCACAGAATAGATTCCTTTCGTTTGATTCTAATCGGACCGCAATAATGCTGCCTCACTGCCCCCATTATTCCTGCAGATCCCATCTAGATAACCCCGCTCGAATAGAATCGTCAAAAATTGTTACGCTATCGCTCACACGCAAGCTGTGCGCCTCAGCACAAACACACCTGACCTGAAGACTGACTCACAAGTCAAAACTCGCATTTAGTTTCTCACTCAATTTCCATTCGCCATCGCTCAAATTATTAATAAGCAAATTAAAATCCAGGTGGGAGTGAGAGTCCTAACCCCCACACATACACACACAAACCGTAGCAACCGCACTTCAGTCAGCAAAAGCGTGTGCCAAGTGGTAATTTTAATAAATTTTCCAATTACACTCTACTAGCTCCTTCTCCTTCACAGGTTTCACCGTTTCTTTCCTCCTCTCTAATTCGAATCCGAAATTATGAAATCATAATTCGCTTATCAGTTCGTTCTGTGGCATTCTCTCCCCCAACGCAAAACCCTCGACACTTCGACTTCTCCGACAGGTCCATTTGCATTGCTAATCAGTCACTGGCTTTGAAAGGATAATATTCATGCTCGGGGAAAAAAATCCAACTGCTCTAATGGCATAAACAAATTCCTCGCCAGTTTATCTCTGAATTCTTCTGCTTAATATTTGCGCATGACCCTTTTTCACTGCAGAGGACTTAATCATCACCACAAGGGTTGAAAAAGAGATAAGAATCATCTTCCTTTTACTTCCCACCGAAGGTTGAACATATGTTTTCACAAAACTAAAAAACGCGCACGTGCTGATGAAATTGAAATATTTGAATAACAAACGCGCGTGGCTCTTCCCTTTGTTCACCGTCCTGTATCCTTAGCGCACTGTTCGCCAAGAGGGGAGAACCTCTTGAAAGATAATACCCCGACCGTCTATTGAGAGGAAGATCCTCCGCTCGCCGACGAAAGGTGCTAGGAAGCAAGGCAGCGCATCCATCGAAGAACGCCCCTTCTTTGGCCGTGTCCTTGTCTGTTTCCTTTGAATCTGCAGACCATATGGCGCTTAGTCGCCGTCGATGCCTACGTCGATGCGATGAATTGTTTTGGGAAATTTGCGCAAGATCAGTGCTTTGTATGTGATTCGTCGTTCTTTAAGATTAGACTCGAGGACTTTATTTATTAGACGTCAAACAATAGTAGACCGTGTTGTTACATATAATCCTTATACTACAGATACATCCTTAAACTAAAATTAAATGCCTATGTTCTATTGCTTCGCAGAGTGTTAAAATATTTTTTCAATTTTGTCCTAGCTGTATTAAAGTCAATCATTTCACAATGCTGATTATATACAATCATCATGCGGTTCAGCGGTCCAAATTTAGCATAATTTGTACGATGACGATCTACTGCGAATAGGTCACGATTACGTAATTGTCTAGTGGGGGCATATAAATTTAGCTTTGACAAAAGATCAGTTGAGTCAATACGTTGTGATACCAAATCATTAACAAACAATACCTTTGCATAATCTCGACGTTCTTTCAAAGTTTCAATATTGATCAGCATACAACGTGCTTCATATGCTGGGAGAGGTAATGTTGTCCATCCTAGCTTTCGCAGTGCATATAATAAGAACTGTTTTTGGATTGACTCTATTCGTTCTTCATGTTTTTTCATATAAGGGGACCAAACAATACTACAATATTCTAATATTGACCGCACATAAGCAACATAAAGCGTTTTTATTGTATATGGATCTAAAAAGTGGTATCCGAAACGTTTTATAAAATTAAGCATATTGCCTGCTTTATGAACTATCGTGTTATAATGATCCACAAACGTTAGTTTTGAGTCTAGAATAATACCTAAATCTCTTATTTTATCGCATTTTTGTACATTTTCTATTCCTAATAAAACTTGAACATTTGGCGTGCTATGTTTTCTGCTAAACGTTATGAGATTACATTTTTTAACATTTAGTTTCAATAGACTTTTACAGCACCATGTATGAAAAACTTGTATCTCATTGCGAAATACAATAGTTTCATTATCGTTCTTAATTTCTAGGTACAATTTTATGTCATCAGCATATATAAGAACGTTGAGATCTTTTAAGATAAGAGATATGTCATTAATGTATAGAATAAAAAGAAGAGGTCCTAAGTGTGAGCCTTGAGGAACCCCTGACGTGACTTGAATTGGGTTTGACTTTTTATTATTGAACTTTACAATTTGCTGACGATCAGTTAAATACGATTTGATCCAATTGAGCAGTCTCATCTCAATTCCCATTTTTTCAAGCTTGAAAATCAACATTGGAATGTCTAGTCTATCAAACGCTTTACTGAAGTCGGTGTAAAGAGCCATTACGTGATTACCTTTATCCATTGCATTTAATGAGTAATTGACGAATTCTAGTAAATTCGTAGCAGCTGAGCGGCCTTTGAAAAAGCCATGTTGTGCGTTAGTAATTCTATTTTTAATTTGGCTAAAAACATTTTTGTTTATGATCGATTCGAAAAGTTTTGGAATGCATGATATTATGGCAATGCCACGATAATTTCGAATATCGGATTTTTTGCCAGATTTATAAATTGGTATTAGGAAAGACTTTTTCCATTCTTTCGGAAATTCACCACTATCCAGTGACATATTGAACAGCCAGAAAAGAGGAGTTGTGAGTTCAGTTGCTAGGTTTTTTATGAATGCTGGTGGAATTCCATCAGGTCCTGCGCCTTTATTAGCGTCTAATTGTTTTAGACCTGAGAGAATGTCTTGTACAACAATGTTACTGACACCAATATTACCTGGATAGTCAGGAAAGTATGAGAAATATTCAAAATCGCGATCATTGTCCTTAAATGTTGTGTAGGTCTCTTGAAAATATGTTGCAAATAGATTACAAATATCTTCTGAGTTATCTCCTACTTTTTCGTCCAAAGTCATAGTTGTTGGAAAGTTGCACGATTTAACCTTGGTTTTAACGTAACTGAAGAAATTTTTCGGACATGACTTAATCTCATTTTCAGTTTTTGAGTTATACTCAGATAGTGCAGAGGAAATAGCTAAATTAAGTTGGTCACAGATATTCAAATACTTTTCCAAATTAGCTTGATTATTGTAATTTTTGTAAATTTTGTGAGCCTTTTGTTTCCGATTCTTCAAATTAGTAATTTGCTTGTTAAACCAAATGGGATTTTTAGAAGCATAGTTTCGTCGTCTTCTCGTCAGAGGAACTTCTTCCTGAATTGTTGCCAGTAACATTTTATAAAATATTTCTACTGCACTTTCAACATTTTTCTGACTTTTTAAGACCTGTTGCCAGTTGGCCCTACTCAATTTATGCTTAATATTGTAATAGTTTGCTTTGTTGTAATCAAAGACATTCTCGTAAACACATTCATTGGGATTATGTATTCTATGCACAAACACAGAAAACTCGATTGCCGTGTGAAACGCTTCATTTTTCCATAAGGGGTAAAGAGATTCACTCACGCAGAAATCTTCATGTGTATTTGTTAATAAAAAATCTAAGTAGCAATTTTGCTGGTTTTTCACGTGGTTAATTTGGTAAAGCCCTAAAAATGCAAGTTTTTCAAAAATAAATTGTAACGTTTCATTATCACCAACGACAGGAAGTAAAATACTCTCATTTACTGAGTCAGGAATAAAATCTGCATTGCGCTGATTGAAATCGCCATATATATGAATTTTATATTCAGGGGGAAATTGAGTTACAATTTCTTCAGCTGTTTGAAAAAAGATTTCGTATGTTGACTTACAAGCTTGGTCTGGTGGAAAATACACTGTTGCGAAAATGTGAGTTTCACCAGCAATATGTGTTTTCACCCATACATGCTCAAATTCTTTAAATTTTGATGAAACCAGAAGTTCCGAGCTAAAATTTGAAGAAACTGCTATGAGAACTCCTCCACCAGACTTTCTGTGCGTTAAAAGTAAGTCCCGGTCATCTCTAAAAACATTATAATCACTGCCAAAAATTTCTTCACTTTGTATGCTATCATTCCAGCTTGTTTCGGTACCCAAGATAACCGAAAAATTGGAACACAAAATATTTTTATGTATAACATTCATTTTTGATGCACTTTTCATGCGATTGAAATTCTGACAATACACCAGAATTTCAGTAGAAGGTGATTCTGAGGGAATTGATGGAAGCACGTCATCGTTTAAAACTATAGATACATTACCAGTCACATCCGGTTCGTCATAGTCTACCTCTGTAGAGTGCGTCAGGTCGAGCGAAAACACGGACGCTCACAGGAACAGGACGTACAATGCTGCGAAAAAGAGCTTCGCAGGGCGGGGCTGAGTATCCAATCGGGAGTAGAAGTTGGTTTTGTTTGCGGGAATTGATGATCCACCGGGTATGGATTCAGTGTTTCGCCACGTTGAAACCTGATGCCACGCTGGTCAATCTGAGGTTGAGAGAAAGCCGCCTTTGCAGCTGCAAGTAACTCCTTATCGGGTGGTAGAAAGCTAGTAACTGTTTGATGACTTCTATGGTTGTTGGTGTTATTGTTGTTGTTGTTGTTGTTGTTGTTGTTGTTGTTGTTGTTGTTGTTGTTGTTGTTGTTGTTGTTGTTGTTGTTGTTGTTGTTGTTGTTGTTGTTGTTGTTGTTGTTGTTGTTGTTGTTGTTGTTGTTGTTGTTGTTGTTGTTGTTGTTGTTGTTGTTGTTGTTGTTGTTGTTGTTGTTGTTGTTGTTGTTGTTGTTGTTGTTGTTGTTGTTGTTGTTGTTGTTGTTGTTGTTGTTGTTGTTGTTGTTGTTGTTGTTGTTGTTGTTGTTGTTGTTGTTGTTGTTTTTGTTGTTATAGCCGTTGTTGTTGATGTTGTGGTTGTTGTTGTTGTAGTTATTGACATAACTGCATGACGGAAGGATGTTCTGATTGTTGTCGTTATTGGTTTTGTTAATGTGGTTGAGGTGGTATCCATTTATATTGTAATCACGCTTCCTACGCTTCCGACGGTTTCGGGATTTATGAGCAGCTTTTTCCTGTTGTCGACGATGAAGTTTACGTAAATCATAATCTGCCCAATCTGCTCTCCACACTTTTTTATTACCCAGTAGTCGCCAGCCAGAACTTTCTTCTAAGAGCTCATCGTGCTGGGATCTAGCAAATGCTAGATCTTCGGCCAACTCATCAGCAAGAGTGATTTCATCACTCAAAGTATTCGTTGCTGGAGGCTGCAAATCAGAAACAATACTCGACAAATGTTTCATTTCTTCTATGATTTCAGAAGCAGGAAAACTAGGAACTTCTTTTGCAGCAACTTCAATAAGGCTTACATGCATCGCCTTGATTTGGTCTTCCAGTTTTGAAAAGCCATGTTCAACATCGAGCGTAATTTTGCTGGCGAGCGTTGCACAAGCCCGTTGTACACTTGAATCAAATGTGTCCGGGTTACATTTGTCGCGTAAAACCGATGACACATCGTTAAATAATTGTGCCACGGTGCCGTCGTTTGTCTTTAGCTCGCCCCTCAGCTCGGTCAAGTTAGTTTCGAGGCTATCAAAAGCTTCCCGTACATTGAAGCTATTGATGAAAGCGCAAATTTTATCATTTGCAGCCTCGATGTCGCCAGACAAAGTGCGCTGGCGTTGAAGTAGTTTTCTGAGTTCAATTAAACTCGTGAACTCTTTTTGGCAGCCGTCGCACAGCGGCAACATGAACGCACGAATGTGTTGTTCGTAATTTCTCCTAGTTCCAGCACAGGCTGCGTGGAATTCTTTTCCGCAAGCTCCATAGCAATGGAAGATTAGTCGGTCATCCTCACTGACACAGTTATTTACTACACACGGCATTTTTACGCGCGCAAGACTTGGTTCACTACTGGAGACGACAAAAAAAAATGGCTTACGCGACGATGTTTATGCACGGTAGAAGAAACAAATAAACAGCTAGAACCCGCGTTAAAATTGTACGGACGGAATTGAAAATGCGTGCGACCTACTCGACTGCCGAAATTTTCCCTTTTTTCCCATCTCTTTAAAAAAATTTTCCCGCCCAATTCAACACCCCACATTTTTCCCCCTTCCCCCCCCCCCCCCCCCCCCCCCCCCCCCCCCCCCCCCCCCCCCCCCTATCCCCACCCCCTGCTCTAAAATAATGATTTGTTTCTCTTTCTCTCGGAAAGAAATTGTTTTTTTTTATTCTTTTTTAGTTTTAATCTGTGTTTTGTATATTGTGAAAAATCCAAGCATGCAGCGTTAGTATACTTTTCATCTCCGTCACTTTTCTTCTTCTGTGATGTTTGTATTTTTTCTAGTACAAAACGCGAGTATGCGTTTCTATGGTTGGGAACAGAGATATGAAAATAGAGTGAAATTTACAACAAAAGGAAAGGAAGGAAGATTGAGAAGTATACTGATGCAGAGTAGAATAAGTTTTCTGTGCATATAGTCAGGATCCCATGATATAGCATATTCTGGTTTTCCCGTCACATACTAGCACAACGTAGCGAGAATTTTTTTAACTATTGGTTACCAATCAAAAGGTAATGGTCCACTGATCATCTTTTTGAAAACAGAAACGATCTATATGGCAAGGACACCAAGATATAGCTTATTTAGATAATTCATTTGAGCCAGAGGCTTCCTTCTCCTGTCCGTGTGAAAACGAAGAATATATTGAGTCTTATGTATTAGATAGAGGAAGAAATGTACACCCAATTCTGGTTTTACACGATTTTTCCGGCCCTTAATTTTGATCGTGTAACCTCAAATTTCAACAAAATTTAATGCAAAATGCTTTAAAAAATCACACATCAAAGTGTAATCAGCCGGTATTAAAAGTGTTGAATCTATCCTGCATGAACGCCTAAATCAAAGTCACGTTTAAACAGAATTGAGTGTCTACGTCAAAAAAACAAACTTAAGCTGGAGCCACAATAGTACGTCACTGTCAGTTTTGACGGACCGTGTCAAGTTTCATTTCTACTTGGTGACTTCACACCGAAGCATTTTGAATAATTTCAACTTGGTCAACTTAAACTTGAAGCATTTCCTTTCACCGTGCATTAAAAAAATTTGCACACCCCTCATTTTGAAGATGTGTGCGTGTAGCGTCATGCCTCTATTTTGATTTTGAAATTACCACTTCAGTTATCATAATGTCGTCGAAGGAAGAGAAGCAACGCATCAAAATTTTGCACGTGCATGGCGAAAATCCAAACTACTCTCACGCCAAGTTGGCGAAATTGTGGAATGTGGCTATATCAACTGTTACCAACGTATTAAAAGTGTTCGGTGAACGTTTGTCGACAGGCAGGAAAGCTGGATCGGGAAGAAATCGAAAGCCGGAGGCCACAGCGACGACAAAAAGAGTTGCCCGCTGTTTCGAGCGGAACCCCAACCTCTCCGTCCGAGATTCTGGATTGAGCTTAAAAACGAGCTGTAAGTCGACTTACAAGAAACTGGTGACTCCAAATCGCGACGATAAACAAAACACGTCGGCCAAAGCACGACGTGGTACAGGACGATGAAACTTACGTCAAGGCAGACTTTAAACAGTTTCCTGGACAGGAATTTTATACGGCAACAGGACGGGGAAAGGTGGCAGATATTTTCAAGCACATTAAACTGTCAAAGTTCGCGAAGAAATATTTGGTGTGACAGGCCATCTGTACCTGTGGCTTGAAGAGCAACGTTTACATTGCGACCGGAACCGTCAACCAGGAAATTTATCTGAGCGAGTACCTACAAAAACGACTACTACCTTTCCTGAAGCGACACAATTGTTCCGTTCTATTTTGACCGGATATGGCATCTTGCCATTACGGAAAAAAAAGCCATGGTATGCTGCCAACAACGTTCAAGTGGTGCCTAAGGACAAGAACCCTCCCAACACGCCAGAGCTCCGCCCGATCGAACAATATTGGGCCATCGTCAAGTGGAGCCTATAAGAAGCAGAAACGGAGTCCGAAACAAGAAGCATCGATCAGGCCCAGAGTGCGAGAGTTGTATGATACGATGGTTGCTGGCAATTCGATTTCGCATCCCTTCATCACAACTGTTTTGATGAACAGTGAAATATACATCAAAGAGTGCTTACAAAACCTTCTTCTACCCATGATTTGAAGCCACAAGGGTCATGTTGCCTTCTGGCTAGAGCATACGTCTTGCCATTACGCGAAATCATTTGAAGAATGGTTACCAAGAATGTTTCATTCGTTCCAACAATTTGAAAAGGATTGGAAGTAATACTATGGTGTCCTCTGCTGTACACAGAAGTTGTCTCCATTGTAATCGGTCCATGGCTGTACTTCAACAGCCTCTCTGTCTGCGGAGGGTCCGCAGGTCGCATTCTACTTCATCGATCAACCTTGCTCGTTGCGCGCCTCTTCTTCTTGTACCCGTCGGTTCGCCCCTGCTAAAATAACATTTTCACAGGGCTGTCGTCCGACATTCTTACGAACTGCCCAGCCCATCGTAGTCGACCGATTTTTCTCCCAGCAACTGATGCAATTCGTGGTTCATTCGCCTCCTCCACTTTCCGTCCTCCATCTGCACTCCACCGTAGACCAACGCAGCACCTTCCGTTCAAAGACACCAAGGGTGCGTTGGTCCTCCACTAGCAATGTCCATGTTTCGTGGCCGTAGAGAACTACCGGTCTAATTAATGTCTTGTAGATGGTCAACTCTGTAGTTCGGCGAACTTTGTTCGATCTTAGCGTCCTTCGGAGTCCAAAGTAGGCACAATTGCCAGCCATAATGCGCCTTTGTATTTCTCTGCTGGTAGCTCCTAACTTGACATGTTTTGCAATACGTTTATATTATTAGGTGCGCAACTAAGTTCTCGCTGTTTTTTGGTGAAAAAGGAACTTTATTTTGAAAACAAAGGTTACAAACGAATTATTCAAAGTATTGCCCATCACTAGCTACGAATTTTTCCCATCTTTCTGATAGAACGTGAATACCATTTCGATAGAACTGTTCGTCTTTTGATGCTATCCAAGAATCAAGCCATTTTGAGATGTCATCATATGAGTGGAATTGCTGACCAGTGAGACTATGTGCCATCGAACGGAACAAGTAATAATCGGAGGGTGCAATATCAGGAGAATATGGCGGGTGGGGTAGGACTTCCCATTTGAGCGTTTCCAAGTAGGTTTTCACGGGTTTCGCAACGTTGCAACGGTCGAGCGTTGTCATGCTGAAGAATCACTTTTTCGTGCCTGTGCTCGTATTGTGGCCGTTTTTCGTGCAGTGCTCGGCTCAATCGCATCAATTGAGTTCGATACCGTTCCCCGGTAATGGTTTCGTTTGGTTTCAACAGCTCATAATAAATAACACCAACTTGGTCCCACCAAATACACAGCATAACCTTCGCAGCGTGAATCTTCGGCCTAGGCGACGGTGTTGAAGCATGCCCGGGCAGTCCCCATGAATGTTTCCGTTTTGGGTTACTGTAATGAATCCATTTTTCGTCAACCGTCACAATGCGATGTAGAAAACTCTTCCTTTTTTGCCGCTGGAGCAGTTGTTCACAAACGAAAAAACGACGCTCAACATCTCTTGGCTTCAAATCGTAAGGAACCCAAGTTCCTTGCTTTTGAATCATTCCCAACGCATGCAATCGCTTAGAAACGGCTTGGCGGGAAACTCCTAATCCTGAACCAAGCTCTTCTTGCGTTTGACATGGATCCTCATCGAGCAATGCCTCCAATTCAGAGTCTTCGAAGTTTTTTGGCCTTCCTTCACGCGGACGATCATCAACACTGAAATCACCGTTTTTGAAGCGACGAAACCAATCACGACACGTTGTTTCACTCAAAGCAGCAACTTTTGGAGCTCTCGATGTGCTTCAGCCGCCGTTTTCTTCGAAGGAAAGAAGAAAATCTTCAAACAACCAAAATATATAACACTAAACCAAAATCACTGATTTGGCAAAGCGGTTTGTTTACCATATGTCTGAGCTTGGTTTATGACGCTTGAGATGTACAACATTCGACCAGCACTTACTACTGGCGCCATCTATTGCTAAACAGCGGGGACTTAGTTGCGCACCTAATACATTTATAATATGATCAATTATTGATCATTCTAAGAAGATGTTTTGTGTGTTACTTGGGATTCCACTAAAAAGCTCACACTCACCAGCACTGAATAGTTTATACTGTCTGATGTCAGATGTAAACAAATAGTGTTGAGTAAACGTAATGATGTCTAAACAAGAGAGTCTAGTAACAGGTCTTAAACAGGTCTGGGAATGCCATAAACTGATATACGCACCTACCCCTCAATAAATACAAGTGCCGTTAAAATACGGCTGAACGGAGCAGGATCCTAAGAATGGAAAAAAAATGATTGAAAAGAATACAGTCAGCTCAATAATGTCAATGGCACAGGTAATCTGGTGTTCGAACTTCTCTATCCAGTGAAAAACGGCTAAAAACCTTGGTTATAAATGTGCCGCCACATTTCTAGTATATAATTCGGCTATTTCTAGTATATAATGAACTAAAGGGTGATACGGTCAAAATTTGGTCAAGGGAAAACGCGTGTAAATCGGTGAAATCGTTTATTTAAAAAATCAAATTAAATTTCTTTTTCAAGTTCAATTAGTATAAAATTCAGGAAAAATATTCAGATAGGCTTCCGCTTTTCCAAATCCGAATTGCCAGGCCTTACGCTTGACCCCTGCCATCAGATTTTGTACAGCCACCTTGTCCACCTTCTTCGCCGCAGAAAGCCAGTTTGCCTTGAACTGCTGCTCGTCCTTAGCAGTTTTTTTGGTCTTCTTTAGGTTCCGCTTGACAATAGCCCAGTATTTCTCAATTGGGCGGAGCTCTGGCGTGTTGGGAGGGTTATTGTCCTTGGGAACCACCTGCACGTTGTTGGCGGCGTACCACTCCATGGCCTTTGTACCGTAATGGCAAGATGCCAAATTCGGCCAAAACAGTACGGAACAACCGTGTTTCTTCAGGAAAGGCAGCAGACGTTTATTCAAACACTCTTTCACGTAAATTTCTTGGTTGACAGTCCCGGAAGCTATGAAAATGCTGCTTTTCAAGCCACAGGTACAGATGGCTTGCCAAACCAGATATTTCTTTGCGAACTTTGACAGTTTCGTGTGCTTGAAAATATCTGCTACCTTTCCCCTTCCTTTTGCCGTATAAAACTCCTGTCCCGGAAGCTGCTTGTAGTCGGCTTTGACGTAGGTTTCGTCGTCCATTACCACGCAGTCAAACTTCGTCAGCATCGTCGTGTACAGCCTCCGGGATCGCGCTTTGGCCGTCGTATTTTGTTTATTGGAGTCACTACCTTCTTGTAAGTCGATAGTCCGGCTCGTTTTTTGGCTCGATGCACGGTTGTAGATGATACACCCAGCTTATTTGCGGCATCTCGGAGAGATAGGTTAGGGTTTCGCTTGAAACTACCGGCAACTCTCTTTGTCGTCTCAGCGGCTTCCGGTTTTCGATTTCCCCCCGATCCAGACTTCCTGGCTGTCGACAAACGTTCCCCAAACACTTTAATTACATTTGTAACGGTTGATTTGGCAACTTTTAGCGATTTTGCCAACTTTGCGTGCGAGTAGCTCGGATTTTCGCGATGCGCGAGCAAAATTTTGATACGCTGCTCTTCTTGCTTGGACGGCATTTTGACAACTGAAGAGTGAATTCCAAAATCAAAATAGGAGCAACATTCTACACACACACACCTTCAAAATGAGGGGTGGTCAGGTTTTTTAAATGCAAAATTGAAAGAAATACGTCAAGTTGATATTGACCAAATTTTGACCGTATCGCCCTTTATATGCTAGAAAACTATGTAATAGCTCATAAGAACACCTACATTATGTAGTTATGACTTGCAAGCGATAGTTTGACGCTATGATATAGAACCGTGGCCGTTGTCGTGTGTACAGTCTAGCGCTAGTTTCAATGGTATAGTAGTAGGCTATGAGCTATTCCATCCGAACGGAATAGTTGATAGTTTGTTGGTCGAAGCTTCTTGACAGCTGGTTTAAATTTTATGCTAATTTGTGTTTTCGCGATATTTTCATCCCTTGCGCTGAACTAGCCGGCTTGACGTGCGCAAGGGCTCAGTAGGGATTCTTTGTAAAGACCCGAAGCTACGTTATGTATTTGAAAAGATAGGTTTTTAACGTTTTTTCATGAAAGGATCATATACGACAAATTCTACTAAAAAAAAAACTTTTTCCTTCTTCATCAAAAATACATAATTTTTAATCATTCATTTCCTAATTCACAGACATAAAGAATCATTTATGGGTCCAGACCAACAAGAGTTATCGGAAAAAAATTTGTGGTTTATTTAAGTTTCCGTTATTGTTAGTTGTTTTCGGCTCCAAGACTATTAGGATATTAATGCATATCTAATTTTTAATTTCAGTAACAAACCAGTGGATATCAGATATATATCGTACCTACGTTTATTGTGTTCTTTGACTTTAATTGTGAAAACAAATTCTAATCTTAGTAGTTCTTGATCCTATAGAAGCTACAACAGCGGAAGTCTTTCGATGAGTGGATGACCAGCTAATTTACGGATATATATTCTTCAACTGGCTCGTATTATTATAAAATTATAACGTCAGTTTATTATTTTATGTTATGATCTTAAATGATGTGATATTATTGCATTCAAATTTATTGCATTAAAATCTCTGTAGTACCTATAAGACTAGGTTTACTATTCTTTATATGCTATATAATTTCAGATCATCCAATCAATTTCAACTTTCAGGTTCAAAAACGGAATTTTTTTTGTCGTTCTTATATTCATTCATTATATTATTTTTCATTGGATTAAAAAATAATATATTTTTTATCATTTTAATATTCATTCACTCATTATATTATTTTTCATTGGATTAAAAAATAATATATTTTTTATCATTATAATATTCATTCACTATATTTTGTATATAGTGGTATGACAACCGGCATCTAGGAGGGAACAAACAGTATCATTTTCTTTATCCTACCGATTCGATTGTGATGCTGTGAATTCTACTCCAACAGTTTCAGTGAGAGTGACGCGCCCTTCTTAACAAGCCATCCTGTAGAAAGCTTAATAAGTATTGCAAGTTGGGTTATTCGATTTGTTGGATCGTATCGTTGGAAGGAGAATCTTATGTTCCCGCGGGTTTCGCGTAAGTGTCTCTGCTTACGGGTCCGCCCCACCGTTTTTGGCCCTTCATACAGCGTTACTGTGAATGCAACCCGGTAACTCAATTTGATCTTGCTATCAAGTGGAACTGCATACATGACAAGGTCTTAGAAGGGATGGTAGCTACCTTACATACATACATTTGTGTTTCCGCGATATTTTTAAAGCAATAATGGACCAGATAAAGAAATTCCGCTTGATTGAGCTGTGAGAGCAACATCCGGTGTTGTGGGACCCAACGAATCCCGATCGCCTGAGAACGGGTGCTAAAAAAATGCCCGTGCTATATTTTTTGGGAACATGAGCTATTTGCCTGTGATATTCGTACAAACTTGGAATCAGATTGGTCGAGGGGTTCCATGAGGGCATCCGGCGGGGCACAGACAACAGTCGTCTAGAATAAGGTGAAGCTGCTAAACCACAGCAATAGGGTATATGAATAGAACTGATTATATATTTAACAACAGCTACCTCTACCTATAATATTATTCCAAATTATGTTCTCCAGATGGTCCGCTGGAAGATCTGGGATATACATAAATTCGGGTGTGTCAATGCCAAAGTATGCCTTGATGTCCATCTGCAACTATCTGGGTCTTAGTAAAATGGGCATTTTTGATATTATAGCTTGTCAATGGCTCTGAGTGGTCAGTGGAGAGTTCATACGAGAATCCGGAATATCCGTAAACTTGTTTGCGTCCCATATTCGATCAAATGCCTTGATTATCATCTGCAACTATCTGGGTCTTAATAAAATGGTGATTTTGGATATTTTAGCAGGTCAGGTACTGTGAGTGGTCATCGGATGGTAATTAGGAAAAGCCAGAATATCTATAACAAAATTTGCCTTGAATATTTGATCGAAGTATGCCTCGATTTTGATATGCAAACTATTTGAAGGTTATTATAGTAATTTTATTTGATATAGGGTAAGGGCATGTAATGTTAGCCTAGCTCCTTCATTCGGCCTACGTACCAAATGTGTCATTAATTCGGCGATAATCAACAAAATCGTGTAGCTATCAGGATGATTGATTGCTCTCGAAGCAATTTAGACATTATTAATCAGTTTATAGTTATTCATTTCTGCGTAACTCTCGGTTTCCTTAACTTTTTTTGACATCGTGATATTACTGATTACGTTGAACAGATTATCTACACGATCTTTGAATGATCTAAATTTGGTTAAATTGAGCCTATAAACCGAGTAATGCAGCCAAATGTACAGAAAGTTGTCACACGTTATAAACGTACTGCCCACTAAGGTAAAATAACAATGATTTAAGAAGAAAACTGTAGACCCAATGTTAGAAACATATTTATTTCTATGTTCCCAACTATGGTATGTTGTATGAAAAGCATATTAAAAATGTTGTTACTGGTAAAATTTCCAATAACAATGTCTGAGTTAAGGTTGTATGTTTTCCAAATGGCTCATCTAAACACAAACCAAAAAAAGAAGTCTGTGTAGCGTGAATTATAATGTTTTTATTATCAGATGGCCGATAAATTATGTGTGAGAATCACTTAAGTGTGTCTTAACTGTTTTATATAGTTTTTTTTTTTGGGAAATTTTGTGTTGGGTGAAGCCAATACAGCTGGCTACGCCTTAAATCAGAAAATCAGAAAAGAATTTAATAACAAATCTATCAAATGGGACGAAGTTGCATCCATGAATAGACCCAATTTGGTGCTTACTACTGTGTTCAAAAAATAAGGTGACTTTTGTTGTATTTCAAAAAATCTTTATTTAATCAACAAAATCTATTTCGTCTCCTTCAAAGTAGTCTCCCTCTGATGCAATGCACTTATGCCAGCGTTTTTTCCAATCCGCGAAGCAGGCCATATAGTCGGCTTCCGGGATGCCCCTCAATGCGCGCAGCGATTCTCGTTGAATCTCTTCAATCGATACAAAATGGTGTCCACGAAGTGGTCTTTTGAGTTTTGGGAATAGCCAGAAGTCACACGGAGCCAAATCAGGTAAATACGGTGGTTGTGGAGCGATATGAGTCGATTTGACTCTTCTGAGGCCCAATTGATCCTTAAAAATCGATTGAATCGATCCAATTGAGATGCCAAGCATATCGGCAAGGTCTCTAATTGTTAATCGACGATTTTCAAACACTAACTCTTTGATTTTCTTCACGTGTTGCTCATCAGTTGACGTCGAAGGCCGTCCTGGCCGTTGCAAGTCTTCAACGAGTTCTCGACCGTCCTTGAAGTCATTGTACCACTTATAAACATTTTTTTCGACATGGCTGACTCACCGAAGGCTTTCTGCAAAATCAAAATTTAATTGCACTTCTTTGCTCAACAAATTCAGACATTGTAAAAATCGCCGAAAGCACTTTTGGTGATTTAGAAAACACAAGAGTAAATAAACTAATTATGGAGGGAATGTAATGAAATGCCAAATATAAGTCACTAACAAGCCTACCAACGTAAACAAAAAAATTTGGACAATATCTCAAACGCGCAATTTTTAAATTAAAAAGTCCCCTTATTTTTTGAACACAGTAGTATAGACCGACATTAAGTCCACATCCCTCGAAAGTTTCTGACTTTATAATATGAGTTGTATAACTTTTCGTGATACATACAACCAAATGTCTTCTTAAACTTATCTAAGCGAGTGAACAACTAGTTAAATTTTGCTTCCAGCTCAAATACTTTTTGAGTTCCAGTAAAAAAGGTTATCGATCGTTGCATATTAGGCAGAGCTAAGGGATACATACCCTATCAGCTAGTGAAAAAATCTAAGCGATTCCATTCTTAGGTGAATTCAGAGCACCTCAGGTGAATTCAGAACATTCATACTATATAACCCACTGGGCTCAAAATGTATCCAATGTTTACCTTAGTTTTTATCTGTTATTATTTAGACTTTTGTGAAATGGTTTGTTTTTGGTCAGTGACTCCGAGTGGTCAACTGAAAGTCCTAATGAGAATCAGAAACAGACGTTAAATTGTTTAACCAAAATAGTTTCGTCTGAGTTGAATTTCATCTGTTAAAATCTCGAAAAAAAATGGTGATATTTAATATTTCAACTCGTTAGTGGCTAGTAGTCAACAGATGGTCCAAAATAATCCGGGTCATTTTTAAAATTGTTGCGTCAGATATTGGATCAAAATATGCCATCATTTTCATCTGCAACTATTTAGATCATTGTAAAATGGTGATATGTAGTACACTCAGTAGCAACAGATGGTACACACTAAGAAATTATGAATTATTTACGAGACGTAATTCATGTTCGTAAAAAGAAATTTCATGTAAAATTATGTCTCTTGAAACTGACACATATGCAATTCGACAAAAAACGTGTTTGATTGAATTTATTTTTTCATCTCTCAACTCATTTTTGTGTGCTAAAGGACGCTTGCATGTGTCGGTCTCAGAGGACAGATATTTACATGACATTTTGGTAGTGTATCGGTAAAGTTTTGCTCCCAAGAAACATCACGTTGATTCCTCTGTACCTATGTCAATTATGAATAATTGTGGCTGAAAATTTGGCATATCTATTATTATATTGATTTCGTTTTTGGTTTCAAGTTATAAGTTAGAACTCATTCCGTTAATGATCAAATATAGTTTGGTTTCACAGACAAATTCGTAGTGTATTCCATAATTTTGGCATCTTCATGTTTTATACTATTTATTTATAACATATCATGTGGCCTCATGGTGATGAAAGAAAATTTCCATCTACATCATTATAATTTTTTCTCCACGTATGATGAATACAAACATAACAATTGAATTTTTTTGAATGAAATAATCTACATAATACAATCAGAGTCACGATAAGCATTTTTTCATTTGCAGTCTCAAACAAAGTTTTCTCAAAAATCTGAATGAGGTTTGGCTCTTGGTACTAAGTATAATTCGTTAAATAATCTTAGTATGATGAAAGCGAGATCCCAAGAAGGATTTGCTCAGCACGTTTTCAAAGATTTTCTTATGATCAAAGATACGCTCAGCATCGTGAGTCGAACGCACACAAAACTTTTACATGCTGTAAAAAGAAACTGCAATAAACTGTGTTCGCTTGCTGCTATCTGAATTAATAATATGCCTCCTCGGATCATCCATGAACATTCCGCCCCAGTGACTGGAGCTGTCAAATTCCTTTGCAAAACATCATTTTCTTTCTAACAGTATTGACATTTCAAGTGCCACAATTATTTCGGTGGCCCAAAGTACGGTACAATGTAACATATGTTCGCGTTGCTGGGGACCCCAACTTCGGCCTTATTTCCAAACTTTCCAAATTTGACTAGAATTTTTCCTCATCAATCCGATGCTCGAACACATTCACCGAACTTTGTAACACCATAGTGACAGCTGATGTTTTCTTCAAATTCTAATCCGGCTCGGGCAAACCAGTCAATCCCATCGAAAGAGCACGGGAGGTTTTCAACAGCACTTTCAGCTTCTATTTTGGAACCCCGAGCCGGAAGTGCATTATTTCCACACTCACCTACGATGTTGGTGGGCGCACATGGACACACACAACACACACACACACACATTCGCTTGAAAGACAGGTAAATTAGATGCGTTTCCTGCGACTTGCAATTTCTGCCCAAATGCATCCAACGTTAGAAAGTTTTGTGACTGGCCCCGCTCGAACCAACAACCCTTCCAAAATTAACATCAGGTGATGGATTCGCGAAAGCACTTCTCCGTAGACTATTATTGGAACGAGTTGATTGTAGGCCGTGGGTTGTGGAACGAAATAGACCGATTTATTTTTGGCACCAAGTGGAAAGCAAGTTGCCAGAATCGCCGACCGGATTGTTGATGGCTGAATCGTGTCATTCGAGTTGTGGTTAGACTTGACTTTTTCAGGTGATTTTTTGAGCGTTTGCACATATTTGGTAGGGAAGACAGCACGATTATTTTCGGGAAAAGTTTGATAGTTTTTTGTGTATTGTGGAATTACCACAGCAATCACCGGAACTCGAAGGAAGGCTGTAATTAAATTTTGGCATTCCCTTTGGTAAAGTTTTATTGCGGCTCAACAGGTTTTTCGTGGGAATTTCGGCAACTCGTGCAGTGTTTCTTCTTCAAATTTCCTTGAAAATTCGCTGGCTATTAACCTCGTTCCTGTATTCGTTCCGTGACTATTGGACTTTTATCGATCCAAAAAAGCACTCCTCTAATGACCTCCCTCCACCGATCAGTGAATATGAAGAAGCAACTGTCGACTATCTCCTGCTGGCATGACCCTTCCATCTAAGTCATAACTTTCGCAATTTTCGATACACCGACAGACAGATGCGTGCGTTTGCCACATCTAACCGTCAGGAAGGTGCGTTTTTCGTCCGAACGAAGCGCAAAAACCGATATCCAACGGCCGGAAATTACGCTGTCATCTTTGGCGGCGCCACATCGAGCCGAAACCGGAAATGCGCCGTATTTGTAAGCAATCCAAGCAGAAGTAAATTGAACCGAAACGCACTTTCTCGCATTGTCCGTGAAATTTCAGGCTGACGGGTGGAAACGCAGGCTTGCCTTTTTCGGTGCGTTTCCGCCACAGTCAGTGCTGAGTGTTGTGTGCAAAATTTTACAGCTCTCGGTTGGCGGGCCGTTTCTTAGTTTCGCAATAACGGAACTTTCCTGCTTCTCCGGCGCGCCAGCAGGTGTGGTGTGGTGGTACGCGTGCGGATTTTTTCATTATCATTTGAATGATTTATCACAACGGGCGAAGGCGGGATGAAAATGTGTTGCTTGTGTAAAATTTCCAATTCGCGACATTATTGGACGGTGGCTGCGGCTGGCACAAATGGAAATTTATCGTTGGACATAAATTTAAATTTTGTGTGCAAATTAATATGGAGGAGCATTATTGGAATTTAGGAAGGTGTGTTATTTTTTCGTTGGGGGGCGTTATATTATTTAGTAGGATTTACCTAGATATAGGATCGAGACTACAATATTTCGAAGTTTGCTGAGCTGATTTACCTTTAGTGACAATGTTTGGATAAACTCAGGGCGTTAAATGACACTTAAAATTGAAAAGAATGGATGGGTGATGAAATTTATTTTTGGTATCAATAGTTTCTCCAGTTTCTGTACCGACAAAACTAGTTCCTTTTTCATATTGACAATTAGGTTGTCACAAACAAAATATTCTCAGGTACTCAATTTGGTTTCCGTAGGAGTAAGGGAAAAACAATTGTCTTTCGTTGCTTTCTATAGATATTGACTTGTTTTTTAATTAAAAAAAAAACTAGCCTCATTCTTCCAGGTGGCTTCTGATTCTGTTGAAATGCTTTCGGATAAACTCCACGCTGGTGGTTTTTCACCATTTATGAACAACTTATGTGTACAATTTGCTTTTAGAGAAACGTGTGAGCATTGAAATTTTAAAGCTTTCCTCTTTTGTAGAACTTTCATGTCACAAACATTGATGTTTGTCCAAGCGATAACTTTATGGCGTAGTTTCTGCCACGAATTCAAATGTGGTCGATCTGCAAGGACCCTTACATGATTCCTTCGACAATTTCTCTACGGAGAAAAATGGGTTGATTGTTTTAGCCCAAATTTGGAGTTCACAAATAACTCATTCTAAGTCATTCGAAAATATAGGGGTCTTGTTTGATTCAAAGTGCATCAGGAGATCCGGCCAACAGAGGAAAAGCTTTTTCCAAACAATTACTGGACCCTGGTGGGGAGCTCATCCGCAAGATCTTATGATGTTGTAGCGGACAACAGTAGCGGTGGTTGATTTTTAATTCAGCTGTCACGTTGTCTTCACAGGGCCATTTTTAATGCGTTTAATAATATTCCGCATTTTGGGGATGGCATCCTGCACAGCCAAATCAAAAATAAGATATAAATTTTACGTAAACTTTTCTGCTTCGTTTTGATTGTTTCGAGTCTTAAAAAGAGACCTCCACTGCAGATACAGTTTTTCGATTTTGATGATAGATTTTATCTCTTGTTGTAGTGGAATGCACGTTTTATTCCAAAAATTAGTAGGGGCTTTTCTCATTGTAATTCTCGCACTTTTCCTTATACTGTTTTTCAAAATGCCATGGACATAAATAAAAAGTAACACAGCACTTCACGCACTAAAAGGGAGCCTACCACCTAATAAATCTGGAAATTCTATACCAATATATTTGATGTTTGATCACTTCGCAATTTGAGAGCCATCTTCTGTTTGAAAAATCAAACATCAGACTGTACAAGCGTTTGACGTTTCTCGTTTTATCAGTTCCCTTTCTTTCTCTCTTCTCTCATTTTCTCTATTTCTCATGTCCTCTCTGCTCTTGTATAGGCGCAACGATATTCTTGCGGTTGATGCAACGATCCTCGATGCATTTCGGCACAAAAACACGGCTCTCGAAACCTTAACAAAATAATCTGTAATTTTAGTATGTCATCTGATGGACCCTAGAGATCATTTCTCACTTGGGAAAACATGTGCCCGATTATTTTTTTTAAATAAGCCCCACCCTAATGCCTTAGGCGTGTACTGCCCTTCAATTCGCGATGAAGCCGGACAAAGAACATGCAAGACTTGTGGTTTGTATTGTGCGTTCATAAATTGTGCGAGACTGCATTCTAAGGCAATGCATGGATCTTCATATAACAAACAAGCTTGTAAAGTTCGACATTCTCGGGTTGCAGCACGTAGGTGCCAAGAATTATTGAGTGTAATCCGTGACAAAAATACTGGATTGGATAGACGAGGTTGACGTCGACATGGATAACACAATTGGCTTTGTACCACAACCTACAACTGATTATTGTGCTCAGATACAGGATGTCCAAATCTGGGCATCGAATCGGGGTCACTGCAGCCGACAAATTATTTACTTTTAATTTATAATATTGTTTGCATTAAAAAAATGGACAAAAATTGCCGATTTTTCATGGTTCTACCTTCACCCACACTGACAAAACTAGAGCAGCGGCGCTATAACCAAGCTATTTAGCACCTGCATTCGGAGGAAATGCCAATGCAGCACCAGAGCGTCTGTTCTCCAGGTTAGGAGCGGCTCAAAACAGCGTCTGTTCCCCATGTCAGGGGCGGCTGAATCACCGTCCATGTGCCAGCGTGGGACTCTAAATTCAACTGAGCACTATGGTCCTCCGGAAAGTAGGGGGTTGGTGTCAGGCCCTGCAAGCCAGCCGTAAAAAAAAGCAAGCACAGGAACATTTACAGCAGAATACGACCCAGAACAATCGGCGAGGACCACAGCGACGAAACAGGACTAGCGATTGGAAACTCGGTACGTGGAACTGCCGATCGCTCAACTTCGTCGGAAGTACCCGCATACTCTCCGATGCACTGAAGGATCGTAAGTTTGGCATCGTAGCGCTGCAGGAGGTGTGCTGGAAGGGATCCATGGTGCGTACGTTTAGAGGTAACCATACCATCTACCAGAGCTGCGGCAACACACACGAGCTGGGAACAGCTTTTATAGTGATGGGTGACATGCAGAAGCGCGTGATCGGGTGGTGGCCGATCAATGACCGAATGTGCAGGTTGAGAATCAAGGGCCGGTTCTTCAACTTCAGCATTATCAACGTGCACAGCCCACACTCTGGAAGCACCGATGATGACAAAGAGGCATTTTACGCGCAGCTCGAACGTGAGTACGACCGCTGCCCAAACCATGACGTCAAGATCATCATCGGGGACCTCAATGCTCAGGTTGGCCATGAGGAGGAATTTAGACCGACTATTGGAAAGTTCAGCGCTCACCAGCGAACGAACGACAACGGCCTCCGACTTATTGATTTCGCCGCCTCCAAAAATATGGCCATTCGTAGCACCTACTTCCAGCACAGCCTCCAGTATAAGTACACCTGGAGATCACCGCAGCAGACAGAATCGCAAATCGACCACGTTCTGATCGATGGACGGCACTTTTCCGACATTACCGACGTCAGGACCTATCGTGGCGCTAACGTCGACTCCGACCACTACCTGGTGATGGTAAAACTGCGCCCAAAACTATCCGTCGTAAACAACGTACGGTACCGACGCCCGCCACGGTACAACCTAGGGCGGCTGAAGCAACCGGATGTCGCCACGGCCTACGCGCAGAATATCGATGCAGCGTTGCCGGATGAGGGTGTGCTCGACGAAGCCCCTCTCGAGGACTGCTGGAGGAATATCAAAGCAGCCATCAACGACGCAGCAGAGAACGTCGTCGGGTACGTTGAGCGGAGTCGAGGGAACGACTGGTTCGACGAAGAGTGCAGGGAGGTTTTGGAGGAGAAGAACGCAGCGCGGGCAATAATGCTACAGCACGGGACCCGGCAGAACGAGGAGCGTTATAAACGGAAGCGGAAGCAGCAGACCCGCCTATTCCAGGAAAAGAAACGCCGCCTGGAAGAAGCTGAGTGCGAGGCGATGGAGCAGCTGTACCGTTCCCAAGAAACACGGAAGTTCTATCAGAAGCTCAACACGTCCCGAAAAGGCTTTGTGCCGCGAGCCGAAATTTGTAGGGATAAAGATGGGGGCATTCTGACAGACGGCCGTGAGGTGATCGAAAGGTGGAAGCAGCACTACGACGAACACCTGAATGGCGCAGAGGACGCGGGCGTTGAAGTCCAAGTCGGTGGAAGAAATGACTACGTCAGCACAGCAGAGGATGGGAACGAACCAGCTCCCACGCTGAGGGAAGTTAAGGATGCTATCCAACAACTCAAGAATAACAAAGCAGCTGGCAAAGATGGCATCGGAGCTGAACTCATCAAGATGGGCCCGGAAAGGCTGGCCATCTATCTGCATCGGCTGATAGTCCGAATCTGGGAAACAGAACAGCTACCGGAGGAGTGGAAGCAAGGGGTTATATGCCCTATCTACAAGAAAGGCGACAAGCTGGAGTGTGAGAACTACCGAGCGATCACAGTCCTAAACGCTGCCTACAAAGTGCTATCCCAGGTCATCTTCCGCCGGCTTTCACCAAAAGTAAATGAGTTCGTGGGAAGTTATCAGGCCGGTTTCATCGACGGGCGCTCGACGACGGACCAGATCTTTACTGTACGGCAAATCCTCCAAAAATGCCGCGAATACCAGGTCCCGACGCATCATCTGTTCATCGATTTCAAGGCGGCGTACGACAGTATCGACCGCATAGAGCTATGGAAGATTATGGACGAGAACGGCTTTCCCGGGAAGCTCACTAGACTGATTAAAGCTACGATGGACGGTGTGCGAAACTGCGTGAAGATTTCGGGCGAACATTCCAGCTCGTTTGAATCACGCCGGGGACTACGTCAAGGTGATGGACTTTCGTGCCTGTTGTTCAACATTGCGCTAGAAGGTGTCATGCGAAGAGCCGGGCTCAACAGCCGGGGTACGATTTTCACTCGATCCGGTCAGTTCGTTTGTTTTGCGGATGACATGAACATTGTCGGCAGAAGATTTGAAACGGTGGCAGAAATGTACACTCGCCTAAAACGCGAAGCTGCGAAAGTCGGACTGGAGGTGAATGTGTCGAAAACAAAGTACATGCTAGCAGGAGGTACCGAGCGCGACAGGGACCGCCTAGGCAGCAGTGTTACGATAGACGGGGATACATTCGAGGTGGTGGAAGAATTCATCTACCTTGGATCCTTGCTTACGGCTGACAACAACAACAGCCGTGAAATCCGAAGACGCATCATCAGTGGAAGTCGTGCCTACTACGGGCTCCAGAAGAACTTGCGGTCAAGAAAGATTCACCCCCGCACTAAATGTACCATGTACAAAACGCTGATAAGACCGGTTGTTCTCTACGGGCACGAGACGTGGACGATGCTCGAGGAGGACCTGCAAGCACTTGGTGTTTTCGAACGCCGGGTGCTTAGGACCATCTTTGGCGGCGTACAGGAGGATGGAGTGTGGCGGCGAAGATGGAACCACGAGCTCGCTGAACTCTACGGCGAACCCAGCATTCAGAAGGTCGCGAAGGCTGGAAGGATACGGTGGGCAGGGCATGTTGCGAGAATGCCGGACAACAACCCTGCAAAAATGGTGTTCGCCTCGAATCCGGCCGGTACAAGAAGGCGTGGGGCACAGCGAGCACGATGGGCGGACCAGGTGCAACAGGATCTGGCGAGTGTGGGTCGTCAACGAGGTTGGAGAGAGGCAGCCATAGACCGAGTATATTGGCGAAATGTTGTAGATGAAGTCATATCGTAAATACGATGTATGGCTATTTAAATAAAAAAATAAACACAACCACCACCCAAACCAAAGAAAAAAAAAAAAACCCAAAACAAACAACTTCACGGCCGTGAACGGGGAAATTTATCGTACGAAATGCCTGCCGGAAGGTGCGTCGTTCATCAAGAAATACCATAAGGGCGAAGACGCGGTGTTCTGGCCGGATCTGGCGTCGACCCACTACTCGAAACGATCGTTGGAGGAGATGGAGCGGTTGAATATCGATGTGGTACCCAAGTCGGCGAACCCGCCCAACGTCCCCCAGCTGCGTCCCATCGAGAATTTCTGGGCCAACCTGAAGCTTACTCCAACAATTTTGTCGCGAAAACTGAGGAGGAATTGATAAATATAACGAAGAAAGAACTCAAAAACATTCCTACACGCAGGTTTTCGTCCGCCATGGCGAATGTTCCGGTTAACTGCCGGAAGGCCGCTTGCGAGGGTGTAGATTTTTTTTGCAAGTAAGCTTAAATAATTACCTTCCATGGAAAATTTATCAAAAGCAATTATCTGTCTTAGTGTTCAAGTCCATTTTTTTTAATGCAAACGTTAAATAAACTTTGGATTTGTTATAACTTGCATTCTTTTCTTGGGAAAACCTATAGAAATCAAGGAGGGAGACCTGGAATTTTTTGTTGGAAATGGTTGGACATTTCTGGCAAGCCTAGACCATTCTGAAGGAGGCCTTTTCTTTATACCTCAATTTAAAAGGTTTTAATGGTTTTAAGAAGAAAAAAATCATAGGAAGGGGGTTCAAAATGTCATATTAAATCCTTTACATAATTTGTGGATGACCCCTATACAGAATAAAATTCTCAACATTTTTTCTAAAGAAAGTCATGTGCAATTCACGGACTTTGGTGCAGCCAATTACGAGTCTTTTTTCGTAACGAAAAACCCCACTGTGAATGGCGGGGCGACATCTGCTGGCAGACCATTACAAACAAGAAGTAAACTTGTCCGTTGATTCATTATAAGTGAAATAGCAACTTGTAAGCAATAATGCACCAAATTCTGACTTTTGCATTCAAAATGTTCGTTATAGGACGAAAGTTGCGTGACAGCGAAGCTACCAAAAAATGATCCAATCATGAGCGTCGATAGTCGTTGGTCGTAGTTCATTTCAACAAACGGCATCGTTCATTCATTGATATTGAGTAACTATTCTCTTGAAAAAGAAAAAGAAGTGTACGGAATTTAGATGTAAGGTCCTCGTAGACTTAATAACCATGTGTTCTGAAATCCAACAGATAGTTGCGTTTATAAATCGTGTCAATAAACATCTTTTTCGATTATTTATTCGAATTTAGAGAATGTGGGTGCCCCAACAAATCTGCAATAAGTTTAGAGAAGTTGGTTAAATGAGTAAAAATCTGTTATGTGCGATATGAGAATAAACTTCGATTTTGTTCTCAGATTGATCCAACGATCATACACGACTAGATGATTGCAATGACAGTTCGACAGCAATTCATTCTTCTATTGATTCATCCATTGAGATAGATTGGAAACATCCAAAAAAAAATTGAAATAGGTTATTAACTTATCTGGAGTAGTAAAGTAAATTCATGTTGAGACTTATTGGAAGACTTCAAAACGAATACAATCTCCTCATCAAGAGTAGTAAAAATAGATCTATAAGTGGCATCTCATAAGATTGAATTCATGCATAATTTAAAACTATGCAAGCATTTTCTGTGACGCGATATTTGTTTACCCACGGAAAATCCCAATCCAAAAAGAAACTCCATCGCCCAACGAGACAGAGTTCTCTTATAGATCAATAATTCACGTAAGTTTTCTTCTGACAACCACCCCTCCGCAGAAAACAGCGCATTTGATCAGCATCTTTTTTCCCGTAACTTTTCCACCGTTTTCTTTGAAAGTTTTCGAACAGTTCACACCACGTATAAATATGGCTATTTAGTGTGGAAACGACTGCCGCTCTTCGAAGCCATACTGCTGCAGCTGCGGGAGCGCACACGAATGGCGTGAAAAATGTTATTTACGATTTTAATTAAACAATTTTTTTTTCTTGCTAACGATTCTTCGGAATAGCGCCAAGTATGCTTGAATCTTAGTTAATTGGTAATGAATGAGGAAGAAAATATCTTAATAAGTTATCGAAAGTTGGAAAAAGGACACTGCTGCTGCTGCTGCTGTTGCTGCCTGGGATGGATGCTTTATTTCACTAAAACTTCCCGGTGCCGCGCGTTTTCTGTCCAAATGGCAAAGCCAGGAAACGAACCGATGGGAATGACTTAATAATTTTCCACCAGGAAAGCTTAACTGTGCACGGTTTTTCCTTCAACGCTATACATTTCGCATTTAAATACACGAGCAATTAACTTCTCGTTTTCATTTTCACCACCACCGTATCCTTTTTATGCCTTGGCCGGGTCTGATCCTGCTTCAGCCGTTGACTACTCTGCCCCCATAAAGCTTTCACTGGCAAGCGCTCGGCAGGACTGTTGGAAAGTGTGAAAATCGAAGCATTTTGGCGCCCCCACCCGTTTAAACTCGGAGCGGTTTGAAACTGTTGGAGGCGAGGATGCGAAGGAGTCGAGGCTTGGGCTTTAATGCAGGAAACACAATTCAGCTGGCAAATGGTCGACCACTTCAGGGAAGGGAAATTAGCGACGCGGTCTCGGTGCTTCTCCGGAAGGCCAACCGGCAAGTGTGATAAATGTATAATTTTCAATTGGATTTTTTTTTAGTTTTTATTCGGATGATTATGGAAATGTTAACTATGCATAAGTCTGTCACTTGTTTTCGCTAATTTATTGAAACAACAGCACGAATCATCAAACGAGCTTCTTTGAAGGATTTTAGATTGTCGATGTAATTAAACCACGATTTTCTTTGGACGGACTCCACCACTTTTTTACGATTTCTAAAAAATAAATCACTTGCTTAAGTCCGGCGTTAGCACATAATTGTGGCATACTCACGCTGGGACACAGTCAGGGTACATCTGCCGGTTTATGAGAAACACCTTACAGTTATCTCCATCTGGAATTGAAAATCCCAACCCTTTGTGTCTCATAATATGTTCATCGCCATCGCCAGAGATCAACCTTGTCAGACCTAGACGATACTGCTCGAATTCGCTGGCAACTTTGAAGCCTTCAAATGTTGATCTTTTTACCGAACTGTTATTGCTCTTTGAAACCACCATCAACTCATAGGATCCTCCACGGGTAATCTGGTGAATTTTCTCCAATCCCAGCCAGTGTTCACCTTGAAGTTCACCAAAACCTTCACGGTAGTCGTTCAATGTACGGTTGAAGTTTAAACTCCCATTAAATCTGCGATAAATGACAATCCAACCCTCGTCACAATAAGCCGAGAATGACGGGTTGTTTGAATAAATCGGTTTGAGCTTGTACACTCCGTTGTCGGTATGTTTTGGACAGGAAGGTTCTCCGATGAACACTGAAATAAGTCCAATCAAACTACTTTCCATCGCCAGATCACAAATGTGAAACTTACCATTCATAAACTGATTCATTTTTGCGGCATTTTTCGCATGCATAGTTTCCAAAGCACTTAACATAACCTCGTATCCAAATCCATCTGAACTGGCAGCGTGAATGAGCGCCACACCAAACACAATCAGCACTGTCAAGCAAATTAACTTCATTTCGAAACTCTGTTGAATACCAACTGACTTATGATGCCTCGCGGAGTGCGACTTCTCGCTTTATAGCAAATACTTTCTTTTCCTTCCCAACTAATTACGTTTCTGATGGAACTTGTACATGATCCAAACGCTCATCGGTTGGAAGATGGCTAGGCTCAGCGATACTCAACACGCCTTTCTTGTTGGTGTGTTTTTAAGTTCAAACATTTTCGATTAACTTTGGATGAAGGACTGGGAAATTCGAACCTGTCGTTCCCAGCTAGCTGCGCTGTCCAACATATAGCTTGACACTCACCGTCATTCGTGGGGCTTAAGAATCATGTCATGCAGGCGGAAGCTGTTCATGATAAGCAGAGAGACCTGCTTGTAAATCAAAAACAAGTTGAGTTTGAGCCAGATTACACTAGAAATGTGCGCTATGATAAATTATATGACACACACACACACACACACACACATTCGGCAGCTTCGAACTGTCAGCTACTGGAACGCTCGGTAGAAATATTGCAGTTCCAGAAACGATTGAGTGCCAGGGTCCTACTTTCGCGGGCGGAACGTTACACGCTATCTGCCAAGTACCCAATAATGAGTGAAATTTTATCCATTTAAGAGAAAAGTTGCAATGACGACCATAAGGTAAACTTAAAAGATAAATGTTTTGAAAAGCATTCCAGCGAGTTTATTGAAAACTTCGATTGGTTGGAATGTTTTGCAATACGTTCTTAATGAACCAACCATCGTTTGAGCTAGGTTCAATTTTAATGCTTTAAATTTGAACAGCAGAGATCGGGATAACAACACAGGTGAAATTTCGGATCAATCACACTCGGAGGAAACAGCAAATAACACGCGGAAAATTTACAAAAAACTATTCGAAACACTTTATTAAAATTCAAAACAATAACTTTCATATGCACGTCCGACTGCTAGAGGAGCAACTTTGTTTATTAGCTTATGGTGTCAGGTACAGATGAAGAGATATACATTGTACCGTTGCACACTCCCCCTCAATGCTGAATCTTTTCAGTAATCCTTGAGCCCGAGCAGTCCGCAGACGTCCCAATGCGTCAGCGGACCCAGTGGCTTGGTCAAAATGTCAACGGCCATACGATCGGTCGAGCAGTACTGCAGCTTCTGCTTGGCACACAACTCCTGCACGAATCGATGTACTTGGAGGGTCTGCTGGTTCTCACCAATCGCACAACCGACAAGTATCCTTGGTTGACTTCCATCACAACTGTCGGTTTATCTTGCTGTTCGCTGAGGTCCTGAAGTAATTGTCGCAGCCATAGCGCTTCCTGACATGCTTCGCTGAGCGCGACCTGTTCGGCCTCCATGGTTGAAAGGGTAATAGACAATTGTCAATGAATTGTCCATGAAATAGCACCACCATTCCAGAAGTACAGCGCCGACTTTCGGTGTCGCCAGCCCAATCTGCAATCGGATGATCAACGGCTCCGCCCAAATGCAACTGATATTCGCTTGTTCCCTTCAGGAACCGCAGTACACGCTTTGCTGCCGTCCAACCAGTTTCACTCGGTGCACTAAACCATCTTCCCTAAATCGCAGCGGATGCCGCAATATCCGGCCTTGCTACAACGGCCAGGTAGAGCAAAGCACCGAGAAGACTGTGATAGTTCGAGGGATCGTCGAAGAGTTTCCCAGAAACAGCCAGCTTCAAATATTCGGGATCCATAGGTGATTTTGCAGGTTTCGCTTCAACTACTCCGTGTACCTTAAGCAAATTGTCGATGTAGTTTCACAGACTGAGCTTGAACACATCGCCATCACGACGCACGATTTTGTATGCGATTATCCTGCCACCAGGTGGTGAATCTTCCAGCGTATCGCCTATCGTAGCAACCCTGATGGGTACCGAAAAAAAATGACAGCGTTATCAATTATCCAAATGGAGCGACTGAAGGTGCTGGTAAAATACATATTTTCGGCAAAGCTCGACGTTGTGTTCATAATGGATGAAGAGACCTACTTGACGCTTGACATCAAATATATCCATTCCAAGTTCCCGAAGAAAGCCTTTCTGTGGTTGACTATCAGCAAGAAGGGGAAATGTCCAAGTCACTTCCCAAGTAACAATTTTAGTTCTATTCCAGCCGTATAGCACTCCTCCCGGCTTGCCTTGCCCACTCTATAGACGGTTGTGAAAACAAATTAATAAAACCTTCATGAGACCATAAAGATTTTGAAAATGTTCTAGTGAAAGATGTTATGACCACTTGAGAACCATCATAAAACCTATTGGCCACCATCAAAACCAGCATAGGGCTGAATGGCCACAGCTGTCAAACTTCACGGCGATATCGTGGTTGGTTTTTGTTGTTCTGCTTTGCTGCTCTTCTGATTCATTCAACAGTAAATAATGGCTTAGAAAAATGTTCTACTGTTGCGGGAAATTATGATTGATAGCAAAATATATAAAACAAAATGAGTTTTTGACGTAGGACTACGTCTGTGTTTTCAATACTGGGGTACACGTTCGAATTGCGAAAATTTGGAGCGTCACGAAAAATATATAGGTTTTGAACGCTAATAACTAAGTCAATCCACAATCGATTTCCGAAATGTTTGCACCAATCGATCGGAACATTTTCTACGCTTCGATTTCAATATTAAATTTTTTTTTATTTTTAACATTCAACTATTGAAATGAACGCAAATATAAGGTGATGTCTTATAATGCCGAGTTTTCAGAGTAAATTTACCACATGCACAGTACTTATCTATCACAGACTTCAAATTTAAGTAAGGAACGTCTCACATGCAGCAGTGCACGATACAAAACGGGGACACCTTCAAATTTTCTTCATTCGCTCGGCAGCCATGGAGCTGTGCAGACCCCTCCCGGCTTCATTCAGCCCCGCCCGTACCAAACATATAATTATAATATAATTTAATATACGATTATTTGAAAATATATGTAGATGATATATGGTCATCATAATATTAATATATTTGAACATGATAAAAATGTATTTGATGATGATATTGATATGTTTGAAGATGATATCGATCGGCTTACCGAACACAATGCCTTACACATATACTTGAAATGTAGATGATATATGGTCATGATATTGATATATTTGAACATGATAAAAATGTATTTGATGATGATATTGATATTTTGAAGATGATATCGAATCAGGGTGGCCACAGACTCGGGAAAACCGGGAAATGCGGGAAAAAAACGGGAATCCAAAATCATCGGGAAATATGCGGGAAAAAGTCGGGAATTTAAAAATCGATCGGGAATTTTTGTTATATGGCAGAAACCATTCTCACTCCTTTGTCAAATTGATAATTTGAGTAGCGTTTTTGTCATCTACTCGGTCCAACGATCTCATTAACGGAATGAAACAATGTTTTTCTGAAAATCCAGCATTCCTGAAGAAGATACCCCAATCTATATGCTCCTTGGATGGCCCCGGAAGGCATTCAAAGAATTGACTAGGGACATCAGAGATCTGCGAGCCAGCCCTGGCTTTGCAGTCGTCAAAATCGCAGCTGGCACATCGTACACAATTCCTTCAAGGAGGGGCTAAGACAAACATATTGGCATGTGGGTCATTTTCTGCTGGCTTTGTTCAGCCTGTTTCAAAACGTACCGCTTAGAAGATCTGACTTAACGGCTGTGACAGGTAAGGTTATGCTCATGACTCACTTTTGTTTTTCTTTTACTTGACTAGAACTCCTTGGGTGATCCTTATGACTGAAGCATTGCCATTGTATGCATTACTGTTTATTTTAGTGCAAAGATTCCAAACAAACATTGCAAGCTGCATAACAGCTTGTTCAATTAAATTTCAACTTGTTCAGATTCAAATTGGCTTATTCAGCTTCTTATCAACTTAAATGGTTTGTTGGCTTGTCTTTGCAAGTGTTTTACAATATATTTTTCTTTTTATATGCTTCACGAGTTCTGTCAACCTGAGGTGCTAACACTGTTGGCATTTTTACAATACCATAAAGTCGCAGTCGATTTGTATAATAGACAAATATTTGTCACTGCAGTGAACAGAAACCTATTGTGTTAGTCACCTTAAAGCCAACCGAATTTCGAACGGAGCTTTTCGTCGGTATTCCGTTTAAAGTGTTCGTTGTTGTGGCTGATGCGCTAGATGATACCAATGCTGAATTTTGTCATCAAGTCTGCAGGAATGGTCGAGTCGTTTCTCAGGGAATACCAGACCTAATCTCTCACAGCTCCGTTTCTTATCGACGATTTGACGGGACTACTTAGAGCCGCTATGGAAGAAGATGTTAGGCCCGAGCCTCTGACAGTCAAAGCAAAATCGGCCATTGAAATAAAATTGACTAAGAGCATTCTTCTGTCAGCCTTTAATGTGGAAGAATGGGAGAAAATCTGTAGAAATTTTCGACAAAGACGTTTTAGCATTCCGCAACGACTGTCGATCTTTTCACTGTGGTTTTTTGAAGAAGCTACTCGACAAATCTCCTTTGACATACCCTTTCACGCGTTACTTCACCTGCATTCACCCTGGTGTTATAACTCGCTTCACGGATATAGCTAAAAAGCGTCTGGAGCTGTGTCTGGAAACGTTCCTAGATAAAGACTATCTGAGCGCTGCAGTTGCTCACTAAATGAAGGAAGAAGAGGGGCAGCTGTGCTCAATGCCGTCTCCAAAGACGTTGCTTGCCGGAATCCAGAGAAAAGAACAGCGTTTGGACAAATTTTGGCTAGAACTGATTGGTCATTCCAATTAGCTGCCAAATTTGACAACATTTGTTTTAAAAAGTTTGGCATTGCCCGGGTAATGAGGCCTCCAGAGCACGACTATTGTATACCCTTGTGGCCCGAGGTAGACAACCCTTCCGCGAAGTAAGAGATGTTTTGGGAATGCGTGATCTTCCCTACATGCAAGCGATTTACGAATTCCTTTGTTTGTCTGATCTAAGAGTGTAATGTCATCACCCCCTCCCTTTCACTCTAGTAAATTCCCTGCCATCGTGTCCTAGTTATATTATCCTTTTGTTTCCGTGCTACTTGTACCTGCCCAGCAAGCTGTGGTCACCCATCTGCAGCTTAGTTCCTGTAAGGGACTACAGGGACCGCGGATCTGGTAGATGTCGCAACCATAAGCAGCAACCAATACCTGAAATAAGTTACCTGCCTAGCCCCTTCCAAACAATGATGTGACCCATTAACCTCGAGCTAGCCACGAGTAATTGGCACCCCACTTTACTAAAATCGAAAAAGAAAAATTGATAACTACAATATTGAATATCGGCTCCGCAAAGTGTTACACACGCCTGAGCCTAATAAATAAACGAACTGATTAAAAAAAAAATAAATAGTGTTTGGTGGTGAACCAAACTGAAAGAGTTTGGTAGCTCAGAGAATCGTATACGAACTGTCAACTACGTTGAAATCACGAAGTCCTTGATACAATATGCACGCAACGCACGTGCATAATTTTGTACTAGAAAACCTCGAATGCATTACTAATTTTATTCGATGTTTATGCTTCTAGAAACTTGAAAGATCAGTGACTTATATAGAGCGATCTTTGTTCTCGAGATACACACTTAGAAAATTTTACAGTATTCGGTAATTTTTTACCGAACTTTCAACAACTGAACGTTCGGTAATCCGATTTACCTGATTTCGGTGAAATTTTACAGTATTCCGGTAAAAAAATTACCGTAACTTGTCAAATTTTAAATTTTCTAAGTGTGTACCAAACCGCCCAACCCACACCCCATTAACTCCCCTTTTTACATAAAAAACCACTCAGAAACTCCAAAATTATCTATTTTTTATTTTTATTTTTAATTTTTTTTTCCACCCAGAAAAATTAGGCAAAAATGCGGGAAAAATTCGGGAAAAATGGGGGATTTTTTAAATAAAGATTGTGTGGCCACCCTGCGATACATATGTAGAAGATTTAGACGCAATTTTGAGTGTTAAAAATCCGTAATCACTATGTCTATACGGGCAGAACGGCATTGTTCGGGATAGAACCATTTGTGTTTAGCGCCCTGGTTCCCAAATTTAGAACAGAATGTCAATAACTATTATATAATGTTTTTCACACAAAAAGATCTCTTCAGGGCTACTATTCTGATTTTGTAAGAGTGTTATACTGAATTATTATAAGAGTTTGCTCATTGTATCCGCATGACAGCTTACCTAATTCGTAAATCCTGGGCGATCTTGAATTTCGCACTATTTCTGTTCGATAAATACCAAATATTTCTTAAAATCATGTTTCGGTATAGAAAATAACTCAGGGTCGTCTAAAGTTTTTTTGCCCCTTGCAATTGCAGCCCGCTGGTTGCTGGCATATTATTTTTTTATTTATTTATTTATATATATAATTCCAACTGATTAAACATCTTATTGAAATGTAATGGGGAAAAGCCATGTGGCGTAAAAACCCCCTGTCTCTAAAACGTACACAACATTTATCAACAAAAATAAAAGGAATACAAAGCAAGTAAACAGAATTAATTCTTGTACAAACACAAAACTTGTCAGTAAAATTAAAAATAATATTTCGTGATGGAATCAGTCGTCTGGTATCCAGTATGTGGTATTTGTCAGCATTTCCGAACTAGCGGCTTTCCATCCAACTACGCTGAATCCGGTGACGGAAGGTCTCAGCGGAACAGTTGAAGTCAAACAGAGCGTAGAGTTCATTGAAGCGCGATGACATGAATCGAATTGGATCGTGTTGGCCGTAGTTTGCAGCACGGGTTCCGAGCTGCAGAAAATTTCTTGTTCGCGGAACTCGTTCAGGAGCTTAGATAGATAGTTCTGCCAGAATTCCTGGAGAGTCGATTCCACCTAGCAGCACTTTTGCCGCGAAGACTGCTTGCATGACTGTACGCCTATGTTCCAACGTTTCAATACCCAAGAGTGAGCAACGATCCTGGTACGATGGAAGGTTGACAGGATCATTCCACAGCAGATGACGGAGAGCATAACGAACAAATTTTCTTTGAACAGCTTCAATCCTCGCAATCCAGATTATTTGATACGGACACCACACCAAGGCTCCAAGTTCCAGGATAGAACGCACGAGAGAGCAGAACAATGCTTTCAGACAGGTGGGATCACGAAACTCGTCGGAGATCTTAAACATGAAACCGAGCTGTCTGTTGGCTTTGGTAATCATATCTGTGTAGTGTTGTCTAAATGTCAAACCAGAGTCAAGCGTGGTCACGAACAGTTTCAACTTTTAGCAGAGGCTGGTTGTTTATTTTGTAATCAAATGCAATTTTGTTCAATTTTCGATGGAATGTGATATTGAAGCATTTGTTATGACTTCCCTATTGCAGGCATAATTTTATTAAAACAACTCTTTCAGTGTTGGTAATGTTCTCTTCAAAATCCAACTAGTGCTTGAAAGTGTTTCTGTTCGTTTTAGTGCGTTGGATAAAGTCCCTACCTTGCAATAGGAATCAAATACTCTTGCGAAAGTGTTTGAAAGAGAAAGTGAAATGTCGCAGAATATGGCTGCAAAGTATCAGAGCAGCAATCGGAGCGAATAAATCTTTAAGCTATTTTAAATAGTAGCATGAGTATAAAGTCGACTTTCAAACATTTGGAGAAGTTACTAAGGGTTTATTGAATTCCTGCAAAAAAAAATTATCGTTTAAATTGATGACCAATTAACATAATGATTTTTATACAGTTACATATTCTTTAAAGAAACCTTGTATGTACTTGTATATAAAATTCATATTTCGAACAGGTTCTCAACTATCTTTCATGCCATAACGATCAGGACCCTCTCAACCATCGCAGCAAATACGACCGTGTCCGTATCATCATTCAAACTACACTGCCCTCTTTAGAGCCACCAAATGCTTTCTATAGAGTTTGAGATAGAATTTTCTCACAAACTGACTTTCTAGTTCTGGTCTACGAACACCCACGCTATTTGGACCTTGACTACGTCCATCGGCTAGGGTAGACATCAAATGAAAATTCGAAAAATAGCGACCATCACGAATATTTGAAACATTTCGAACGCTACTAACTTTATCATTTCTCGATAGATGTTTAAGATTGTTGCTTCAATCAGTTGAAACTGTCAAGTCAATGTCAAAAATATCATGAATAATTGACTTTGAATGCCCAAACAGACTTTCAACAATCAATAACGCAATAAGGATAATGGTCTCCAGCTAGTCGATCATATCAACACAATCACCACTGCCAGCACAGCCGTTGCCCTTTCATCATACCAACATTCAGTCTAGCACCGCCAAAAGATTTGTAAAGAGCAAATCATAGAATTTTCTAACATACTTACTTATCTATGCCGATCCAACGTCCCATTAGAACAGCACCTACGTTTCAATGTTGCTCTACGAAACGAACGAAACTAATCTACCATGTTGAACCAGACAATGCATCAAACGGTTTAACTTTGTCTACATAAACCGGTCGTGTGTTATATACTGATTTTCGGCAAGGCTTCTTGATCCAATCGATCAATGCAGCCTCTATTCTAATACCGGCAATTAAAAATAATAATAATAAAATTCATTACACATTGCTACGTAGTCCTACGTCAACTTTGCGTACAACCCCATTGGGCTGTCCCTTATAGTTTTTTATCCACTTTATTATTCCACACAAAACAAAAATCTTACACAATAATTATACCTTTTCTTAATTTTTTTTTCTTCATTCTATTTCTTCTACATCCAATTTCCTTTTTTCCACTTTTTTTCCATAAATACACACAAATTATAAAACTGAAAAAATGTTCCATAATCTTACAATTTTTATTAAACTAATATCTTCAGAACACTTAAGAATCACCTTTTCTTCTGGGCGTACCTGGTCTCAGCTCCTTATGCCAAAAGATCCATTGGAGGAGATGGAGCGGCTGAAGGTAAACATTGTATTGAAGACCGTTAACACTCCCAACGTCCATAAGCTGCAATCGATAGACACTTTTTGGTTGAACATCAAATTGAGGATCTACTCTAATAATTTCGTGGCTAAAACGAAGAAATTAAGACCTAGAAAGAGCTGCCGAAATTCATCTTTTTATCAGCCATGGATAAGGTTTCGGTCCATTATTGTACGGCCCTCGGCAGAGCGTCGAAGCATTTTTGTAGAAACTTCAATAAACGTATTCTGTTACGAAACTTTGTTCTGTTGAATAATCTGTTGTTGTTTTTTCTGCATCGCCATTGGAAATAAGTCCATTTTTTTAATGCTTACGTTATCTGAAATTTTGAAAAGTACTGGAGTTCGTTAAAATTATGTAACATACTTAAGTCTTGGCACCCTTTTTTGTTTTATTTCTCAGAACGGTATCGAAGACTTCTGAAAAGTTTTTGAAAACATTCGATGCTTAAGTTTAGCTCACGTACAAAACCTTCCGTAACTTTGTTTCGTATTTAAATTTATTTTTGAAAACTTATTTAAGTATTTGAGGTTTTCCCAAGTTTGACTTTTATTTAGTTAATATTTTGTCGCATTGTTGCATTGCTTTGCTTTTATTAAAGTAACATTTTAGAAGTTTACTGTTTTTTATGGTATATTTAAAACGAATAAACTGTTAATGTAGTTAATCAGTCCGCTATCAATAGAAGGTATGGCGAGGATCAAAACTTTTCACAAATTTTCAGAGAACAAAAATGATGACTTAACTGAGGGTCTATTTCGATATTAAAGGAGATTCAAAACAAAGTATTGAAAAATCTTAGAACATAAACAGTTTTTGGAGATATTTTTCTATAAATATAAAATGCTTTAGGTCAACAAACAAAACATGCCAACTTTATATGGAAAATAAAATAGATTCCGAATCATTTTTATCTTACTGATAGATATCAACGTCTGTAAAAGTCTGTAACTTTGTTACAATATCTGTATAATGTTTGTAATCTTTATGAGGTCTGTATGCATGATCAAATGTCTGTACTAATACAGACATGTCTGTAAACCTGGCAACCTTGGCAACCAGTAGATGCTTCACTCGAGCTTACACACCAGCTGTTACTTCCCGGCCTTCAAGAAGCCCGGTAGTTGTCGCATGTCCATGTAGGTAGGCCGTTTTTAAGTCTATGTGTTCACCCAAGCAACACAGCTTGTATTAAACAAGTTGAAAGTAAAGCCTTATAAACCATAAAATGGAAAAAAAATTATCCTCATGCAAAAATATAACATCATCAAGCGTAGGATTTGACCACTAGTCCTTGACGTGATAGGTTTGTAGCTTCTTTACTAAGCCAACTCCGATTGTTGAAAAGCCAACTTTGAGTATCTATGATTTGCTTCCCGTTGGCAGTGAAACCTCAATCTTGTACAACAAATTCATTTTCAAAACAAAAAACGTTTTGCAAAACATGGTTGGTGTAATGTAATTTCAACAGTATTTAGAACTACCCATAAATTCTTGTCCTGCTCATGTTTTATAAATGTATGGAACCATGTTTTTAAGAACAATAATAAATTATTAATCACTTGCAGCAGTGAAAAAAGTATTTTTAGCTCGATTGTTTGGTGTGTCACTTCGGCAACGACCATGCTGTGCTTCGCCGCCACCGCCAATAACGTACGAAATGTAGCTTTAGTAGTAACGGGAACGTACACTTCTCCGAAATTGACTCCGAACTGTTGCGCGAAGTCTTGGGCTACAGGCCTAGCCCTATACTTCATTACACGGTTGTCTTGATTCTTCTTTGCTTATGGGTCTTGATCCGATAACTTTCCGTCCCTCAGGCAACTGTACCAATTTCCACGTTCCGTTGATACGATGCGCTTCCAGTTCTTCTTGCATGGCTTTTCGCCACACTGGCTCTGCTAGAGCTTCGCTTCTTTATCACCACCCGGTTCTTCCACGGCGTACACTGCGACACCTGCAACGTAGTCCTGCTGATAGTGGTTGAGATGTTTTGGTCGTGTTCCTCGATTCAACCGATTACGTACAGTCAAGCTCGTACCACCTTCTTCATCGTCAGCTTCGTACAAAACGCCCGGATTAGATTCGCTCTCCTCATCCCGATCATCAATGAATTTTTCCTTCGTCTTCTGCGTCATCTGCTTGTTTTCGTCTAGTTCTGGCTTCTGGTTGTTGCCAGGATTGTTATTTCCACGGACGACGTGCCGTTCCCCAGCTCGATCTTTTTATCGGGTATCACGGCTTATTGCCACCTGATCGAAACGGATTATAGAATCGGTAACCTTTCTGTTCAACGGCGTACCCAATGAACGCCAGCTTGGTTGCTTTTTTGCCTAGCCTTTTGCGCTTGTAGTCCGGCACTTGGACGTACGCCTAACTACCAAAAACCCAAAGATGACTCAAATCAAGTGTTGACTGAATTGATCTAGATGGCAGCCTGAAGCATCGCTTCACCCTAGTAGTGCTTCGCCAAACCCGCGTCTACTAGCATGCAAGTCACCATTTCTGTCTGGAGATTTTTCTCCTGCTTTGGGGGTCCATTTAACGAAGACTGATCGAGCTCAAATATTGCATGGGGACTTTTTTCGAGGAGACAAAACTTTTGAGTACTTCCCTTTTTTGAAACTTAATGGCCATTTTTTTCACATACATCCGATTGGCACCCCTAACGGGTGTTCAATAAAAAATGAGAATTTTTTCAGTCAGAAAGTAAAAAAAAAAATTGTTTTTTTTTTTCAACGAATTCAGTATTTTTTATTAAAAACATAATGTTTATTCTTCAAAAAACCATCAATGAATATTGGAAAAGGGGCCCTGGTTAGCCTTGTTTCCACGATAAACATGCGTTTCGTAAAACCGTACTACACGCTCGCGGAGTGCTTGCTGTTTCGACGCCAACTTCGATTGAACTGACAGCACTCGAGCAAAAAGAAACGTGCCACCCATTTCTAGGAAGTCCAGAGAGCAATTCTCTTGTATAAAAAAAAAATTACGCTCTTTACTTTAATTACAGAAAGGTATTGAAATCATTCTCATTTTTTATTGAACACCCGTTATGCGCATGCATGAGAAATCTTGGTTTTACCATTTTCCATCAAATCCGGAATGCGATTGTGGAAAAAGAAATTAATTTAGCCATTTCCGTCAATATTTGATAAGGTTATTATCATTTGAAATCTCAAACCTTGGCCTTACATTTTTCAAGCAAAAAATGTTTCACGGAAGTCAAAGTGATCAAATGCAATAATCTGTGGACAAAACTTTGTTGGAGGAGAAGAAATTAAATTCACCGATCATTTTTTTATCTAGTTCTTTTATCTTCTATCTATTTTATTCTTAAATCTCTTCTCTTCTTAAATCGCGTTAACTTTACGAAGCCTTTATTTCATGGTTTTTGATAGCATGTTACTTAAAAATACGTTTAGTGGACCTTGAACCGTTTAGTCGCAATTCACCCAAGGTAAGAATGATTACCTTTTCTTGGAGATGAATTGGACAAAGGAACATGGCAATTAAATTCTGTAGTTGCAACGGAAATCGGTCGACCGCTTTAGAATTGTGAGTAGTGTTGTCATGGCTATCTTTTTGTTGTATTCAGTCGCTTTTGGTGACTCTTGGGCGACTGTAAGGCTCCTCAAGATGACGAAACGAAATAAACACAAACAAATAAAGCTCTTATACTAGACATTTGGAGGCGCGCATAAATCGACTGCATATAACAAGGGTCGTGAAATCCCAACACACCCCTTATAAAGCCTATCCACAATAAATTACGGATACTTTTCTTTCAGTGTAGATTTTGAATTATTTCACAGATCGCTGAAACGTTTCACTTAGATGACAGCTGAAACTCTCCACTTTATTTCGGAGTACAACATGTTTACATTCTTGTTACATTCAGCAACATGGCGTCGAATTAAGTGGAAGTGCGCAAACGCATTTTATACGAACGGCAGCAAAATCCGAATTTATCGGTAGGCGATCTTGCCAAGAAACTAAAACTACCGAAAAGGACCGTGTTTTGTGTTTCCAAATCATTTGACCAGCGCTTGACTGTGGATCGGAACGTTGAAAGTGGAACAAATCGAAAAGTATGCTCCCGACAAATGGACAAGAAGGTGGCAGCCATTATTGAGAAAAATCTCAATCTTTCTGTGCGAAATGTGACTCGCAAAAGTTGGAAAGTCGAAATCATACGTACAAAAAGTAAAGCAGAGGCAAGGACTGAGGGCGTACAAAGTGAAAAAGGTGACCAACCGTGATGACAAACAAAATTTCACTGCAAAAAGTCGTGCTAAGCAGCTTTACACCAATTTTCTGCAAACATTTTCTTGTATCATAATGGACGACGAAACATACGTACTCGAAGACTTTAAACAGCTTCCGGGTCTGGTTTTTACACCGCAACGCCGTTGTCGAGCATTTCCGGACGAAGAAAGTGTCCATATTCCCTAAACAGTATTTGATTTGGCAGGCCACATGTAGTCGTGGTCGAAAATCTAAAATTCGGTTCTCCCGGCACTATCAATAAGGATGTGTACGAGAAAGAATGTCTCGAAAAGCGGTTGTTACCGTTTATCAGAAGCCACGACTCTCCAGCTCTGTTTTGGCCTCTCGTCAATATGCGAAATCCGTCTTGGAATGGTATAAGGTATAAGAGGTCAAATACGTCAAGAACAGCTAATCCACCAAACTGTTCAGAACTTTGCCAAATAGAGAACTACTGGGCTCTAGTTAAGCGGAAACTCTTCGAAACTAAGAAGAAAGCAAATGGTACCGATGATTTCAAGAGAAGATGAAAAATCGTCACGGCGGGCGTATCTGAGGATACCGTACGGAATCTGATGGCGGGTGTATCACAGAAAGTTCGAGAATTTTCCAGAAAGAAGGATTAACATCTTAATCAACTGTTTCTATTGTAGATATAACTCTATTATTGTGAAATGAACAATCGGTTTTGTTGAATTATGAGTAAATTTTTGTTGCTTATATTATTTTAGTGTCCGAAATTTAACGTGGACAGGCTTTAGGAACATAAGGTTGTCCTCCTTGGGCCTCTAGGGTACTCAAAAGTCACATTCTGGCGGCTTTATTATCTGTGCATTGCCAGACTGCGTGATCGATGTCATCATAGCCGTTTCCACACCTGCAAAGATTGCTGTCCACGAGATTAATTCCCTAGTTTTGATGTGCATGTAATCGGTAGTGGTTGGACATAAGCCTACTTCTCACCCGTATTAAACCACCTAGATTTCCTGTTTCCAAATCGGTAGAGTGCTCTGACGTACTCAATGGAAAAATGTATACGTGAAATTTGTCTTGCATACAAATCGCCTTCCTGTGGGCCACCCTTTGCGAGCGAGTCCGCTTTCTCATTGCCTGGGATTGAGCAATGTGAAGGGACCATACAAAGGTGATCGAATATGATCTTTCGACCAGCACACTCATCTGTTCCCTTAGTTTTGAAAGGAATTAAGATGAGTATTTACTAGGTTTCATCGACCGAAGAGCCTGAATCGAACTGAGGCTGTCCGAGAAGATGAAGTAATGGGCATGCTGGAAATCATCCCCAATGCAAAGTTGATTGCTGCCAGCTCAAGAACATAAACAGAACAGGGCTCCTAAAGTTTGTGAAAGGCGCTAGAGTTTTTATTGGAGTCATTGAAACGAGACTCATCAATGAAAAACCTTTTTTCAGACGTGTGGGTACTTTTCAGTAAAATTTCGTGGAACTATAATAGAACGAAGTTGTTCCGGAATCGAATGAGCTGCTAAGATGTTTGTCAGTAGCCAGGAAGCCTGGATCAAAAACCGGATTCACAGCAACATTGAAATGAGCGAGTGATTTTTCCCAATATCGCAATTAAGCTGGAAATGTCGTTTTATAAGATGGTTGTGCCTCCAAATCGCGAAAATAAACAAAACAATGCGAACAAAACATGATCCCAGAAGCTGTATACGTTGCTGACGAAGTTTGATTGCGTGGTAATGGACGACAAAACCTACGTTAAGGCACAAATCAAACAGTTTCCTGAACAGGAGTTTTGAACGGCGACTGGAAACGATGGCAGACCTGTTCAAGCATCTGAAACTACCGAAGTTCGCAAAGAAATATCTGGTTGGGAAGGCTATCAGTACCTGTAGCTTCAAAGTGACATTTTCATTGGAAATCGGAAAACTAGATGAACTGCAAAAACGTCTGCTGCGTTTCCTGAAGCCACAAAATTGTTCCGTGCTATTTTTGGCAAAATTTGACATCGTGTCATAAACGAACAGGTGATGCCCAGGGATAAGCATTCTCCCAACACGCCAGAGCTCCACTCAATCGGGAAACATTGGGCCATCGTCAAGCGGAACCTGAAGATAACGCAAAAAAAAACTAGAAGAAAAAATCAGTGGGGTTGTGTGTAACTCACGACCAGTTGACGTAGACTACGCTAAACTATTTGATTAGTTTCTTTAGTTTCGTAGTGGAACATTGCACCGCAGGGACTGTTCTAATGGGACGTTGGGTTAGCATAAGTAAGTGAGTAAGTATGATTCGCTTCTTAGAAATTATTTAGCAGCCGTGGAAATAGAAGTTGGGATGGAATGTTCGTATGATGAAAGGGCAACGTTTGTACTGGCTGTAGTGAGGGTGTTAATATGATCGACTGGCTGGAGACCATTATCCTTATCACGTTACAGATTATTCGGGGTCTGTTTGGGAATTCAAGATAAAAAGTTAATGATATTTTTGTAAGTTGACAGTCGTGAAAAACTCCAACTGATTGAAGCAATAATCTCGAAAATCTTTCGAGAAGTTGTTTTAAAACTATCATTTGACCCCTCCCTCTGCCGTCTAATCAAAATAGTGTGGGTGTGGTACTAATAGATCGTTAGATCAGCTGTTTGTGAGAAAATCTATTTATTTATTTATTTATTTATTTCGTCAACCGATCGTAGACTACATATTTACACTTAGTTCTATCTTCTTAAAGATCGCCTAGAAATAAAATAATGTCTTAGGTTACTACGTGACATTGTTAAGTCAATTGATTCACAATGCAGATTATAGAGAGACATCATTCGGTTAATTGGTCCAAATTTCGCATAGTTTGTCCGATTGGTATTTAACGCAAACAAGTACCGATTCCTCAAATGCCGCGAGGGGGTGTAGAAATTTAGACTACTTAATAAGTTAGGGGAGGAAATGCGATGTGATACAATATCGTTAACAAAAGAGATCATGGCAAATTCTCTTCGTTCTTTAAGAGTTTGAATGTCAATAAGCATACATCGTGCTTCGTAAGACGGAAGTGGAAATGTCCACCCTAATTTACGTAGAGCATACAAGAGAAACTGTTTTTGTACTGATTCCAATCGTTCTTCATGTGTTTTCATAAAAGGAGACCATATGACACTACAATACTCTAGAATAGACCTGACATATGCAACGTACAATGTTTTTATCGTATATGGGTCATGAAAGTTTTGACCAAAACGTTTAATGAAACCTAGCATATTGGTTGCTTTATGGATAATTGTGTTGTAATGGTCGATAAAATTAAGCTTAGAATCTACAATAACACCTAAATCTCTGATTCTCTCACATTTTTCTACAATTTCAGTTCCTAAAGAGACAGTAATTTTTGGTGTATTTCGTTTTCTGCTGAGAGTAATTAAGTTACATTTTTTAACATTTATTTCTAGTAAGCTTTTTTTGCACCATATGTCAAATAATAATATTTCGTTTTTATAAGTTAAATGATCTTGGTCATTCTTAATTTCCATAAATAGTTTCATGTCGTCTGCATAGATGAGAATTCTGACCTGCTTAAGAATGTAAGAAATATCATTGACAAACAAAATAAAAAGTAGAGGTCCTAGATGCGAGCCTTGGGGAACTCCAGATAATACATGAACAGGATGTGACTTTTTCCCATTAAAACTGACTACCTGTTGTCGATTTATCAAATACGAATGTATCCATTTAAGAAATTGATCCTCAAATCCTATTTTTCTTAACTTGTAGAGTAACAGAGGAATGTCAATACGGTCGAAGGCCTTGCTAAAATCAGTGTACAGCGCTTCGACATGGTTGCCGTTGTCCATTGCGTTTAATGAATAGTTCACGAATTCTAACAAGTTTGTGGCAGTTGAGCGTCCTTTGAAAAATCCATGTTGCGAATTTGTTATAACATTTTGTACTTGGCTAAACAGTTTTCTATTGACGATAGCTTCAAAAAGCTTTGGGATGCTAGACATAATAGCAATTCCACGGTAATTGCGAATATCGGATTTTTTCCCTGACTTATAAATAGGTATTAAGTATGAGTTTTTCCAAATTTTAGGAAACTGACCTGAATCAAGTGACAAATTAAAGAGCCAAAATAAAGGAGTAGTTAGTTCAAATGCAAGATTTTTCATAAATGCTGGAGGGATTCCATCAGATCCCGCACCTTTCGCAGCATCGAGATTCTTCAAACCATCAAGAATGTCTTGAACATGTACCTGATTTACTCTAATGTCATTTGAAGATGCAGGAAAGAATGAAAAATAATCTAGATAGCGATCATCATCTGCAAATGTCGTGTAAATTTCTTGGAAAAACTTTGCAAACAAGTCACAAATCTCACCAGGGTTTCCAGCGTTTTTGTCATCAAGGTGCATTTTTGAAGGGAAGTTGTTTGATTTTAATTTTGTTCTGACATACTTGAAAAGTGTTTAGGACATGATTTTATTTCGCTCTCTGTTCTAAAATTATACTCTTCCAATTCGGAATTGATTGCTGAATTAAGCTGATCACAGATATTCAGATAATTTTGCAGATTGACACTAGAGTTGTATTTTTTGTAAATTTTGTGAGCCTTTTGCTTCCGATTTTTCAAGTTAATGATATTCCTATTGAACCATATTGGATATTTGGAGTTAGTTCTGCGTCTTTTTCTTTTACGAGGTACGTTCTCATTAATTATTTCAAATAAAAACCTGTAGAAGACATCAAGAGCGCGTTTTGATATTTACTTCATTTCGTATGACTGATTGCCAGTTGACTGAATTAAGCTTAATTTTTATGTTCTCGTAATTAGCTTTGTTGTAATCAAAGATTTCCTCATATTCATAGTTGTTGGGCCGTGGATTGCAATGAACAAATAAAGAATATTCAATTGCAGTATGAAATTGTTCGTTTTTCCATAAGGGTGTCAGACATTCATTAACACAAAAATCCTCATGAATGTTTGTCAGCAAAAAATCTAAATAACAATTTTGCTGATTTTTTACATGATTAATTTGGTTTAATCCAAGGCTGGCAATTTTGTCAAAAATTAACTGTAATGTCACATTGTCTCCAACGACTGGAAGCAAAATACCTTCATTTTCAACGTCAGAAATGAAGTCCGCATTGCGTTGATTGAAATCGCCATAAACATGAACTTTGATCTCAGGGGCTAGGCTATAGCCTGTTCTTTGCCATGAATGAATATGAGTTGTATTCGTTCTCAAAACCCATTCAGTTGTGTTTTATTTCGCTGCGCTATACACTCCAGAAGGTTATGGGCCCAGTGTTAGCCATTTTGTTTTCCGTGAGCCTTAGTGCATGCCTTAAAAGTTGAGACCATTTTTGTGTTTTCCACGTAAAGGCTGAATAAGAAAGTAAAAGAAAAAGACCTGTTATTTTTTATTCAATAAGTGCGAAAAGTCCATTAATGATTGCTTTACAGTTCTTTTATTAAAACTTCAAAGTTACAGCATAAGATGGTTACATTTCTCCAGTTCGAAGGAAATCTCGAACCATCCTCTTGATGAAGCCCATCAGCGCCCGCACAGTGGAAACAGACACGGAATCAGCGCATTTTTTTTCATTTTTCCCGCATTTGCTGGATGTCCTTGACTGCTCCGCCGCTTCGTCGAAGTCACTCCTTTGAAATTGCCAAGTATTTTTCGATTGGTCGAAATTCCGGGCAATTCGAAGGAAAATCGATCTTGTTGACCGCATACCACTCCCCCATTTCCCACGTTCCTTCCATTGCCTTACACGCGTTTGGCCACGGAATTCTGCTTCATGTGGAGGTTAAGATGTTTATCGGCTTTGTACGACTTGTATCCTCCCTGGCAAGGATGTTCCGCACAGTTTGAAACTTGGCGTTGTACCTTCTGGTCACATCTCGGATCGAAAGACCGGGGTTGACTTTAATGCACCTCAACACCTTGCTGCGTAGCTGACGATCCCTGGTTCCAGATTTTTCGGAAGGTCCACTGATTCCTTTCCACACTCAACCTATACCCTGCTCTTTGCCATGCCATGAGCATTCGGTCGTGTTTAATTGCGCTGCACTATACACTAAAATATGGGCGAACAAAGTTCTGCTGGCAGGAGTTCAACAAAATCACGAAAACTCGGATTCGCTCATCCGGAAACTAAGCGGAATATTTTATGTTAATTTGCACGCATTCCAGTTAGACCGAATTTGATCGTAACACCCTTTATATATCAATTGTTTTGTAGAGAACTTCCCTCGTATTGTCATGTGACAATTCCGGAAAATATTTGGTTGACGCCTTATTTCAGTCGGATTGAATAGTCCAAAAAATAATCTTCCATTGCAAGAACCATCCGACCAATCCTCGCCTTCATCCAAATAGACATGAGACAAATAAAGAAAACGAATGGTCTTCATTAGAGTCGAAGAAAGCATCCGTATTTTCCCAATCAGCAGGCTTCGACGGGAAAACAGTCAAGCGTAAAAGTTGTTTGTCACAGCTGCTGCTGCTGCTGTCGAACTAAGTTGGTAACACCGGTCCAGATCGAGACCGTTTTCGAGAGTCTTCTAGTCAGTTTGGTTTCGCTGGAGTGGGTGGTTCATCAGGCGGCAGGCAGAAGGCACCAAGAACCGTTAATTAGTGACGTGATTCGCAGCTAGTGGGAACGCGCCAGCCAGCGACCGCCATTCTTCTGCCATTGAGCGGCGGCGGCGGCGGAGGCAAATGGAAAATAATTGACGTGACTTGAATTTTGAATGTGCGCTCTGTCAGAAGGTATGAAGGAGTGATAATTTCTGGGAGCCCGGATGGCAGGGACGAGTAGTGCATTGGAAGGGGTAATTAATTTGTTTATTATTATTCATAAATTTCTGAGCGAGCGAGTTGCGTATTGTCAGAGTTAAATTTCCGATTTTTCTTCTCGCTAGGTGGTGGCGGTTGCTAAATAGTTGGGGGTTGAATGTCGGAAAGTTTATTGCTTTGATGATTATTGTTATTGTGGAGCATATTTCATCCGAAAAATTGTACTGATTCGGATGAAACCTTGCGAGTCGGGGTTTTTGGGGGAATGTTTTGACACTCTTTCGGTAGGTGATAACTAGTTGCGGCAGATGTATATAATTTGTCTTGAAGTTCTCCGAGAACGAAACTCTCCTAAATCGGAAACCGTAAAAGTCGGGCTCTGCCTTCACCAACAAAAGAAAGCTAATTTCCCGCACCCCGTTAATTGACAAGTAGAACAACACCGAAACCGTTGTCTTCCGATTGCCACAGGCAACCAGCCACGGACAAGCAGCTGAAGTGGGATCGCCTCGAGGGGAGAATGAGTTAATTGGTTTTATCAAAACACGTTTATCTCTTGGGCAAGTATCTTTTCCAGTAATTGAATTTCCATTCCCAAGTACTACCTACCTTCCTACGAAAACACAAGCGGAAGCAGCAATCATTCCCGAAGGCAGGAAAAACAGTAGCAAAATGCCATTCAAGTCAACAAACGAGGGGGATGATTACGTAAAACGATTTTCGCGCTCGTGTCTGACGGCACGAGGAAGACACACAGACCAGAAAAGTGATGATAGCGACGATGTTATTATTTAGAGGGCGATGAAATTGAGGGTGATTCCTCTTTCCTATCCAGGCTAGCTACTGACTGACAATGTGTTGCGGAGGAGACACGGTTTGAGTTTGAGGTGATAATTTGTATGAATGAAAGTGATGGGTTTGTTTGCCACGGTCCTCTGGTCCTTGGGTGTTGGGTGTTTGATGTCATTGTTGCTGAACGACAGATAATTGCTGGTAATTGAATGGCTTCGCGACTTGTGGGTGAAGACGCGTACTTGTTGAACGGTTGTCAGAGTGATGATAACAATTTGGAGGGGAAAGTGAATGTAGATTATTAGGTTAGATTAAAGGTGATGTGGCGCAGTAAAAGAAATGAACGGCAATCGAAGTTAATCGACTATTGCCATCGTATGAAATATATCGTCAAGGCACGAATAGGCCTTTCAGGTCTTATCGAAGAACTGTCCCATCTATCTCTATTGACGTTCCATTAGCCGGACGATGGATTTAATTACAACCGCACCGAGTGGCCAGCAGACATCGGAATAAATTTCCCATCTGAATTCCGTTGCTCGCCGCCTTTTTTTTCGTTATTATCATAATTTTGCAACCAACAAACCCCCGTTTCAAGAAGGAATTTTCCCTCGTCGATCCTGCGTTTTCTGTTTTTTCGTATTTCCAAAAAATTGCTGGATAATGGAACATGTACTGATAAAATCAGCACTGTATAAGAAAGTTGCAATTGAACTCGCTATAGCAGACGATGCTAAGTGAAATTCATCATAAACTTGGTGTTACAGAGGGTAGTCACACTCTCTGACGACCGCACATTCATTGCGAGAATATAGAGTGTCATTAGAATTATTCTTCTAATTAGTGACAAAGTATTACCAGTGTACCAATGTTTAATAAATTATCATAGAAAGTGCTGAGGTTTCCACGCGCAGTCCGGGTAAATATGAACGGGAAATTAGTACCGGAAGTTGAGACGTTTTGAGAGTGCGAGCTCTCTGCGGGTGTGTTCTTGATTACGAATCAGAACGTTACTCTGCTACTAGATTTGTACGCTAGAAACTATCAGCTAACTATTCGGATGTTGGAATAAGTAATGAATCTCGGGTACAGAAAGTTTGCTTCTTTGTTGTCGGAAAAAATATTTTTGGGTAACAATTCTCTCACCCAGGAAATTTCCATACACCGCTAGTTGTACTGATGTTTTATCCGCGGATCAGAAGTCAGGGTGTAATGTACCATCAGAAATTATCTTGAAACACGCACCTAGCTCGAAATGAACTCAGAAAAAAAAAATGAATTTAAACAAGCGCGTGAAATTTCCCCTCGTTTTATTCCAAGCAAAGGGAACCGTAAACAATGAAATTGTTTGCAATCTTGCATGCGTCACACAACAATGTTTGCAATCTTCCATACAACAGACAAGATTCAGGCGTTATCTGACTTAAATTTACATGATATTCCCATTATTTTCTGCCAAATCTAGCATTCCCTTTATGTGCATACGATAACGCAGAAAATTAAATATTTCTTTCTATCTGTGTAGTGTAATTTGTCTCCAGCTTTCGATTTTAATATTACAAAAAATAAAAATAAATCAAGAAATCACTTGAATGTAATGTCGTGAGTGCATATATAACGGAAGGTAGGCTCATCTCGTTTCAAACTGAAATGATTCTTAGAGCTAATTATATTTCAGAACCGGCCATAAAATGGTGAAATTGGACATGAGCCGCTTGGATTTGGACGAAATTTCACAAACGTATTCAGTATAACAGAATTCGTATTTTGACATACGGATATATTGTTTGAACTCGATGAAAAAGTTCGTTTTATACAAAAAGTCTCTGAGAAGAAATTGTAGAGAACTAAAATATCCATGTTAAACAAAAATACGCTGAAACAAAAAAAGTTTTACATGAAAAAATTCCTAATTAAAACTTAAAATTCAAATTCCAAAAATGCTTTTTTTATTATTAAAATGTTAAAATTTGGACAAAAATGTCATTGTTTTAAAGGTCAGGAGAACATGGACAAACAATCGTTAAAAAAAAATTCCAACTTTTGAAAGACAGCATAGCCATACATAATCCTAGGTTGTTATAGCCACCTTATTTGATGCTGAACGCCAATTTGCCTTGAACTGTTTTTCACTTCCAACTGTTTTTTGAGTTCTCTTGAGTTTTCTCTTTACGGTTGCCCAATAAAAAAAAAACACAACAAAAAAACACAAAAAAAAAAAAAAAAAATAAATTTTTAATTATAAAAAAAAAAAAAAAAAAAAAAAATTATTTTAATAAAAATTTTTTTATTTTTTTTTCCCCCCCCCCCCCCCCCCCCCCCCCCTCCCCCCCCCCCCAAATCAATTTCCCCCCTTTTTTTTGTTTTTTCCAATTTTTTCAAATTCTTTTTTATATTTTTTGTTTCGCAGTTCCTTTTCAAATTCCCAAAATTTTTCAATGACCAATTCCCGAATTTGGGGGGTTTAACCTTTCGCACAAAATGACCCCCTGCCCGCCCCCCCCACCTTCCACTGGCCGCAGACAGCCCAAAACCCAATAACCCTTGTCTTCTTAATGAATGCAAAAGCCCCTCTTAAGCACCCTTCCCTGTAAACCCACCGTTTATTGTTCCGGAAGTGATGAAGGGAGCACTTATTTCACCACATCCGCAAATCGCCTGCCAGATTAGAAACTTCTTTGCAAATTTCGATAGTTTCTTCTTTCGAACATCCTCCGGAACATCGAACTTCGACTTGGCAACGAAATATTCTTGCCCAGGAAGTTGACGGAAGTCGGCCTTGACGTATGTTTCGTCATCCATCACGATGCAACCGGATTTGGTGAGCAGCTTCGTGTAAAGTTTCCGGGCGCGGGTTCTCGCAGTGATGTTTTGTTTTTCATTCCGGTTTGGGGCTTTTTGCACTTTGTAAACATGTAACCCAGCACGCTTCATGGTTTTCTGCACAAAACCGACTGACACCTTAGACTTTTTAGCGACATCTCGAATTGACATGTTTGGACGGTTCTTGAATTGTTGTACGACTTTCCTGGCCATTTTACTGTCCATTGGACCACTTTTACGACCACTCCATTCCTTCCTTTGGACACTCAGACGCTCCTTGAAGATTCTTATTACACGAGACACAGTTGTATTTGCAATTCCAAGCCTTTTAGCAATCCACCGGTGGGACGCCCCTGGATTTTGATTGTGAGTGCACAAAATTTTCTCACGGACAATTTCTTGTTTCGACGACATGACTTGAACTACTGAATGTATAACTATGAAACTTGGCAGATTTAAATAATACACTATGGATAAGATCTACTCAAATTTCTAGGATTTTTACTCATACGATTCAAAAGTTACAGAAGATTTTCTGTGTGCCATTTTTATCGAATACACCCTTTATTTTACAATTTGGCGCAGTTCCGGCGACTTTGAAGGGTTTTTCTCCTTGGTACGATATGCGCACTATTGGCGGTATACCATTCCTGAGCCATTTTTCCGTAGTGGCAAGAAGCGAGGGCTAGCCAAAACAGTACAGAACAACTAAATATGTTTCTTCAAGAAAGGCAATGACCGTTTTTGTAAGCATTCCTTCACATAAATATCTTTGTTGACAGTGCCAGTTGTCAGTGCCTGCCTGACCTTACCTTACCAATCAGACTAAGGCCGGTGTGGCCTCTGCTGTACACAGAAGTTGTCTCGATTGTAATCGGTCCATGGCTGTACCTCGCCAGCCTCGCTGTCTGCGGAGCGTTTGCAGGTCGCCTTCTACTTGATAGATTCACCTAGCTCGTTGCGCGCCTCTTCTTCTTGTACCGGTCGGTTCGTTTTCAAGAACCATTTTCACAGGGCTGTCGTCCGACATCCTTACGACATGCCCAGCCCATCGTAGTCGACCGATTTTTGCGATGTGGGAGGTACTCCCAGCAACTGATGCGATTCGTGGTTCATTCGCCTACTCCACGTTCCGTCTTCCATCGGCACTCCAGCGTAGATCGTAAGCAGCTCCTTCCGTTCAAAGACACCAAGGGCGTTTTGGTCCTCCATTAGCAATGTCCATGTTTCGTGGCCGTAGAGAACTACCGGTCTAATTAATGGATTAATACTAATTAAGGGATCCGTTAATACGGACTTCTTTTCTTAACAAAGGTTGTATGCAATCATTTTTGCAATGAAGCAAATAAAATTTTGATGATGTATGATGTACTTCCACCCATTGTAGCAAGCAAACTAAGTCCGACAGCAATCCTCTCTGTTAGACTTGATCAAGCTTTATTAACCTTTGATTATCCTAATCATGTCAATGTATGAAGGGCCAAAAACGGGTTAGGTGGATCTATAGACAACATCACTTATACGTTTCCACAGGCCCCACAACCCCCCCCCCCCCCCCCCCCCCCCCCCCCCCCCCCCAATATTTTTTTACTATATATATATATATAAATGATTTCTGTCTGTCTGTCTGTCTGTCTGTCTGTCTGTCTGTCTGTCTGACCCTAATAGGCTCGGAGACTACTGAACCGATCGGCGTGAAAATTTGTATGCAGGGGTTTTTGGGGCCGGGAAAGGTTCTTAAGATAGTAAGAGACCCCTCCCTCCTCTGAAAGGGGGGGCTCCCATACAAATGAAACACATATTTCTGCATAACTCGAGAACTGATCAAGCAAAGGAATCCAAATTTAGCATGTGGAAGTTTTTGGAGGCAAGAAATGTTTCTATGGTAGTTTGAGACCCCTCCCCTCTCTAGAAAGGGAGGCTCCCATACAAATGAAACAGAAGTTTCTGCATATCTCAAGAACTAATCAAGCAAATGGAACCAAATTTGGCATGTGGGGTTTTCTGGTGGCGAAAAATGTTTCTATGGTGGTTTGAGACCCCTCCCCTCTCCTAAAAGGGGTGCTGTCATACAAATGAAACTGAAATTTCTTCATAACTCTAGATCTAATAAAGCAAATGGAACCAAATTTGGCTTGCGGGGATTTTAAAGGCAATAAATGTTTCTACGGTGGTTCGAGACCCCTCCTCTCTCTCTGGTAGGGGGGGGGGGTGCTCCCATACAAATGAAACACAAGTTTCTGCATAACTCGAGAACTAATCAAGTAAATGGAACCAAATTTGGCAGGTAGAGGTTTTTGAAGGCAAGAAATGTTTCTAAGGTAACTCAAGACCCCTCCGCCCTCTGTAAGAGGGGGGCTCTCATACTAATGAAACACAAATTTGTGCATAACTCGAGAACTAATCAAGCATATGGAACCAAATTTGGCATGTGGAGGTTTTTGGAGGAGAGAAATGTTTCTATGGAAGTTTGAGACTCCTCCGCCATCTGGAAGGGGAGGGAGGGGAGTTTCCAAACAAATCCAACACAAATTTCTGCATAACTCGAGAACTAATCAAGTAAATGGAACCACATTTGGCAGGTGGAGGTTTTTGAAGGCAAGAAATGTTTCTAAGTTGACTCGAGCCCCTCCCTTCTCTGAAAGGAGGGCTCATATACAAATGAAACACAAATTTCTGAATAACTCGAGAACTTATCAAGTTAATGGAACCCAATTTGGCATGTGGAGGTTTTCGAAGGCAAAAAATGATTCTATTGTGGTTTGAGACTCCTCCGCTCACTGAAAGAGGGGTCTCTCATACAAATGAAACACGAATTTCTGCATAACTCGATAAAAATTAAAGCAAATGGAACCAAATTTGGCATGTGGAGGTTTTTGAGAGAAATAAATGTTTCTAATGTGGTTTGAGACCCCTCCGCCTTCTGGAAGGGGAGACTCCCATAAAAATGAAACATAATTTTTAGCATAACTCGAGAGCCAATGAAGCAAATGAAACCAAATTTGGCATTTGGCATGTTGAGGTTTTTGGAGGCAAGAAATGTTTCTATGGCAGTTCAATACCCCTCCCCATTTTGAAGGGGGGGGGGGGTCCCATACAAATAAAAAGCAAATTTCTGCATAACTCGAGAACTAATCAAGTAAATGAAACCACTTTTAGCATATGGGGGTTTTTGGAGGCTAGATTTCTATATACATAAAAATGAATTTCTGTCTGTCTGTCTGTCAGACCCTTATAGACTCGGAAAGTTCTGAACCGACCAACGTGAAAATTTATATGAAGGGGTTTTTGGGGCTGGGAAAGGTTCTTATGATTGTTTGAGACCCCTTCTCTCTCAGGAAGGGGCGCTCTCATACAAATGAGACACAAATTTCATCATAACCCGAGAACTAATCAAGCAAATTGAATCAAATTTAGCATGTGGGGGGTTTTGAAGGCAAGAATGTTTCTATGGTAGTTCAAGACCCCTCTCCTCTCTGAAAAAGAGGGGAGGGGGCTTCAAACAAATGAAACTCAAATTTTTATTATAATCGATGAGCCCAATGTGATGGTTCGAGAACTAATCAAGCAAATGGAACCAAATTTGGCATGTGGGGGGTTTTGAAGGCAATGATTGTATGGTGGTTTGAGAAACCACCCCCCTCTGGAAGGGAGGGCTCCCATACAAATGAAACACAAATTTCTACCAAAAATGAGAATTATCCAGGTTACTTAAACACAAAACGTGTATTTCTCGGGTAAGAAGCATGTTTTGATAGAAGTTTGAACCCCTGCTTATTCAAGAAAAAAAAACTCATTTCGAAAAAAAAAACCATAAACGTGCCAGTTATATTAAATTTTCCTTCATTTAGTTGCAAGCGTAGCAGCGCACGCACCGGGTTCAGCTAGTATATATATTTATTAAATGAAAAAACACAAACATTTATATATTATATATGATCTTCGTTCCAAAAACAAAAAATTTGAATGTTAAAGTAGAGTTTTTGGTTCCCCTAACACTTTTCTCGTTTCCTCGTACAGCAATTCACCAAAATCTTGATTTATTATCTGAAAAAGTTTGTTCTATCTATTGAAATTTTACCAAACTAACATTTATACATTTTAGTTTACTGTTGCCATGGTCACTATTTGCTGCTTAATGCTGATTTTATATCAGCAATCCGCTTTTATCCTGAGTAAGGAAAACAGGGAAGATTTAATTGAAAAGGAGTTATAAAAGCACAAAAAAAAACACAAAGTAATTTTTAAATCATCTATGAAGTAAAATTAAAAAAAAAACAATATTATCAAATATAATGATATTGTGAGTAATGATAAAGTAATGACAAAGATTGAACTGTAAAACCTGACACTAGTCAATTGGCACACAGCGCTGCATGCATCAGATTGGCTCAGATTTGGTAAAATGTCCTTTTGCAAACTGGAAATGAAAAATACATTCAGTAATAAGTACAAAAGCCTACCACAGATTTCGTCGCAGCTTCTTGTATTCAAGGCACTAGATAGTTCAAAATAATAAGAGGAGAAGAAAGGATCAAAATGATAATTGGACATAAAAGACATAATAATTAAAAGTATATAAAACCTATAAGGTGAAAATTAAAAAAAATGTATGTTAATATAAAAAACAAGAAAACACAAGTTATGATAAAAATGGAAATGATGATGATAAAGATTAATGGTAATGGTAATGAATAAACAATATCATATAATGATGAAGTTTGTCAGAAGTAGATAATTTATCATCTCCATGCGAAGCGCTAGGAGTGGACAGTAATTATTGCTAGAACGAAATAGACATGAAGAGAAAGTGTATTGATAGTTCCGTCTAGGGCAACGGCAGGCTTTGAAAATTGATAGATCAAGTTTGAAAACGAGCGGAGGGCATTATTGAACGGTAGTATCCGATCAGGCACATAACCCTTTACCATACTACCCCATGCAGGATAGGCAAGAGGAGGAAAGCTCCTTGACTGGCAAAAGGTTATGCAACCGGTCCTCCTCTTTAAATTAATTTTAAATTAATTTTAAATTATTTTTCAATATCTGATAACCTGAAAGTCCTGAAATACATCATGCAAAACACAGTACATCCCAAATTTCGATAGCCTGAAACCAATGATTATGCAATATGTTATCATATCATAACAATAAAAGAGATAAAAAATGTATTTTGCCTCTATTTCGCGTAATATCCTTCCATGTTATTAGGATGGATCTAAGGCAAGGATGATCCCAAAGCGCGCTGCAACTACGAACCTAATTTGAATAGTAAAATTCTCAATGTGAACTCCAGGCACTAGATCCTCTGTAGCAGGTGGAAAAGTTACTTGATATGATATTTCCACAATAGAACTGACGCTTAGCTTCGGGTCTTGACCAAGAATCTCTACTGAGCCCTTGCGGCACGTCAAGCCGGCAAGGAAGTAAATGAAATTTTCATCAAAAACTCTAATATTGAGCATTGTTTTAATGTACGATCCAAAACAAAATAAAAGAAATATTTACCTTTACTTCATTGTTCACTTTATGGGTGGACTTATCACTATGAAAGGCACTGTTTCTTCTTTGGCTAGGAATCTAGGGATCGAAGTCTCACTCTTTTACTCGAAAGCGATATCCAGCCCAATTGCAGCTTAATCTTTTGGGGTAAGACTTTATCCAATCGCTATCATTCAAATACTGAATCATAAGCTCGTTTAACTCTATGGCAAAATTTCAGAATCAGACCAAATTTGGACACCATTTATAAAAATTAACAACAACAAAATGCCATACTATCAAAGCTCAAAGTATCGTTTCATTGTTTGATAAAGAAGACCTGTGAAACATTGTAGAGTTATGAACACTCAAGACTATTCAACATTCGTAGGTTACAAAGTGTTTCATTGTAGATCATCTTGATGTTCTATAGCCTCTCCGCAAACTTGTCTTACATTTCGACCTACCAACCTACCACGAGATGGAGTTCTTTAACATATTACCTAAAAAACGGACACCATTTCCAGTCGACCAGCACGACGGCAACGACGACGACGATGTCATCGTCTTCGGCGCTCAAGCACTTATTTATGATAATCTAATGCGCCCTCCCCCAGCTCTCTCGGACCAACCGAAGTCAATTGTTTTAATTTATCATACATAATATTCCCCGTGTCATAAAATTTATGATTACCTTGGCCCAGCCGGAAGAGAAAAATACGGCTTTCGACGTGACAACGTCACCGCCGGACGGTGGCGCCCGGATGACCAACATAACTTCGGCCCGGAAAGGGGTGGCTTTATGACTAGACAGGAACTTTTTTTACACGACAGACACAAAGACAATCCCGGGACGGCCTCGGTCAAGTGAGCTTTAAGTGGCGATTGCTTTGAGTTGATAATGTTGAATTTACGACTTTGATTGCATGATATTGAAAATTCTAATTTCTCTGTCCAAGTTCACCCATGTCACAGGTAATGAATGCATATTATTTCCTTCAGTTTCGCAAGTGCACGTGTTCCGCTTGGAAGCGTGGATGATCTTGGTTTGTTTGCTCGCGCAGTGACCATGCACTCATTTCGCCACCAATCCGCGAGCGGTCACGGTTTCGACTGGAAAGATCAGTCATGTTTAGAAAATATCTGTTCCAGGCTGGATGTTTGTTTTTCGAAATATCATACGCTTTTCTCCCGTCGCTTTTCCTACAGCAGACTTTTATTACCGCGAATCGTTGTATTCTGGGCCACCGCGCGCAACGGCCGCCATCACATAGCTAATGAAGCATGATGGCGAACGAATCGGCTCCGCACAGTTGGAGTGCGAGAAATGATAAATTTAATTACTGTTGGTGGAAATTTCTTGCTAGTTCGCGCCGCCATCGCAGACGTTGTCGCGTCCTACTCGTCGTCGTCGTCTTCGTTTTATGGGTTTGACTTATTTAGATCATACACAGGCTGGACCATGGGAACACAAATGAACGGCATTGTTTAAAACGAAACACGAGACCTGCTTGCTTAATTGGAAACGTCCATCTCCACACTGGTCTCATATGAGGTTGAAATCGTACGACGATGGAGTTCGATACGCTTTAATACTGAAATTCTGCATGGTAAACAATCTTAACCTCACTGTTATAACTGTGTTAATGAAATTCAAGTAGAGACTGAATTTCCCAGCTATTAAAATCATCTACAATCACATTAAACGCCAGTGAAGTCATGTCGGACTCATGTTCCCAGATAAGTGAAATCAAAGCAACCACAGAAAAACTATTTCACTGTCCTTTATTCCCCCAGAAGAAAATGTCGCAGTGTCCGAAACGATTGTTTTCCCCCCTTAAAACCATCGCTCCCCTTCATCAACGCTGCGAAAAACTTTGGCTGACTCGGAAGGATAAACTGGCACTATAATTTCTTGTTGTATGTCCTCCCCGTCCATTGTTACGGACAACGATGACGACAACGGCTTGTCCATTAAGTTCAGTCCAGTGCCTACCCGGTGCTGAGACCAACAATGGAGACGACGACAGTTTGGCCACCTTACCCAGGACCCCTCTTCACGAGCGCAAGATACGATGGTCTAGTCTGTTTTGAAGCGTCGTCGTCCCTCCAAGACAGAGGCACTGACCGCGGTGGGTGGTCACCAACCCCCACCCGTGCGCTGTTGTCGTTGTCCTCACCAACAGCGTCTTCTTGGACACCACAACCACCACTCAGCAGTGGTCGTAAAGCGATATAAGTACGTATAATATTTATCGCATCCATTAGAGAGGCTTTTGCTGCTCTTGTCGTCGTTGTTATTGTTGTTGTTGTTGTTGTTCTATATGTCCCTCATTTTTCTTTCTGTTTTAGTCTTCTGGCTCGGGACAGGATTTATGGTCGCCTATGGCCCCCCAAATGGGTGCTCGTGGCAGAGTCGTAGTTGGTCGGGGGTTTCATCGAAATAACAAGATGGCTTGGGCTTTGGTGATACGGCGGGGAGGTGGATGTTTCAAACTTTAAAAGTGAAAATCAACCAACCAACAAACCTGATTTTCCGGTTGTTCTGTAATCAACTGAGCTTTTTTTTAATTAATGTTTTTTTTTTTAATTTATTATTTTTTTATGTGTTGTTTTCCTCCCCAAAAAAAAACACCTCTCCCCCCAAAGACAAAAAAGGAAAAAAAACAAAATATTTTTTTAAAAAAACATTTTTTCACACCACAGGGGAAATATAACAAAAGGCAAAAAAAAAAAAAAAAAAATTAAAAAAAAAGTTTTTTTTTTAAAATTAATTTTTCCAAAAATTTAAAAAAAATCAATAAAAAAAAAAAAAAAAAAAAAAAAAAAAATCCCTTCTTCTTCAATCTTCCCCCCAAATCCCCGAACCCCCCCCCCCACGTCTCGCAAGGCCCCTTTTTTGTCACATCTAATGACACGGGATTTGAGTTGTTGAGCTGTGGTGGCTTCCCAAGTAACATTTCTAACACCATCCTGCTTTATTAAGTTTTATTAAAGTTTTATGAAAGCCACTTGAAATCAATTTGGTTTTATTATGGCACCAAGAGGTGCCAATAGGTTTCATAGTCAGGTCAGGTTTATGAGAACCCACACAGCTTGTTTACAACAATCTTAAAACCTTGTTTCTCAAATGCCATTTACTCCTATCAAAGGTTTTATTTCGACTTTATGAACTTGAAAAATGCTGTATTGAAATGCCGTTTTAGGACTCATTGATTTTATCTTATTATGGTCAGTTGAAAAAGCATTTTAAAACCATTTTGCCTCCAGTAAATGCATTAAACGGCAAATTGGCATTGAAAGAAGTCACCATAAGACAAAATAGTTTTATAATAGTCATTGCGAAGATAAATTGGCTTAATGGCAAAACTGTGATTTTTTTTCCAATCGCCATATTGCAATATAAGAAATAAATGAAACGTGGAAAAATAAATGCATCAAATTTTCAATGGTATGCAAATAAACATCAGATCGGAGACTAATTTCGGCATTCTTTTAGATAATCTCATCAAATTCCATGCTCTATTCAAGAAATTCATGATTAATTTATCGAATATATTTGTTTTAATTTGATTTATGTTGTTGTAAATTCCCATAATTTCCGAGGCGCATTAATTTTCTGCTCTTATCATGCCAATATTCACCATAAATATAATTGCGCACATAATTTGGAGCATAATGCGCTGTAAAAAACAACATTTGTTTTGGATATTTTGCTATCAAACAATTTCCCACAACACTAGACCTTTTTTTTTACTGCTAAATGAATCAGAAGAGCAAAGAATCGAACAAAGCAGGACAACAAAAACCAACCTTGATTTCACAGAGAAGTTTGACAGATGTGGCCATTTGGCCGCATTCTGGTTTTAATGGCAGCCAAAAGGTTTTATGAAGGTTCTCAAGTGGTCATAACATCGTTCACAAGAACATTTTCAAAATCTTTATGTTCTTATAAAGGTTTCATTAACTTGTTTTCACAACCGTCTATAGAGTGGGCCATTTTGTACAAATTTCGGCATTAAAGAAGCATAGAGGAGGTGTTGGTAGACAAAACAGTTTTGAATGTAGTTTTATCAACAAAGCCGGGAGGCGGCTATACGGCTGGAATAAAACTAAAATTGTTACTTGGGTTTCCAACCATTTTCGTACACCGACTGGAACAGTATGGCCCTACACGACTCGATTGGCTGCACTTGGGGTAAAGGGTGTCCACGATGAAATTGCCACACACAAAATTGATTCGCAAAATTCGAGTTTTCATCCGATTGCCATCAAATTTTCAGGGATTGAGAAATAACTATTAAACTTCATTTTACCATTTTATTCGTATTTTATTTACAGTCCATACGCAAATGCCCGCACCTTGGCCTTAACCCCGGCCATAAGATTCTGCACAACCTGTGAATCAACCGTTTTTTGCATGTAAACCCATACTTTCTTCAGTTCCTCGACTGTCTTCACTACCTTAGGTCGTTTAAGAAGGTGCTGCTTCATAATCGCCCAGTATTTCTCGATGGGGCGGAGCTCCGGAGTGTTGGGAGGGTTGAACATTTTCGGCACGAAATTGACCTTATTGTCCGCATACCACTTCAGCACGTCCTTGGAGTAGTGCGCATGAGGCCAAATCCGGCCAGAAGATTGTTGGGACGTTGTGGGCCTTCAGGAGAGGAAGCAGCCGCTTCTGGAGGCACTCTTTTATGTACACCTGTCCGTTCATCGTGTCCTGGGTCACGAAAGGTGCACTCCGCTTCCCGCACGTGCAGATGGCTTGCCAAACCAGGAATTTCTTCGCAAATTTGGACATCTTCTGAGTGCGGACATGCTCCGGAACGCTGAACTTATCCTTGGCCGTGAAAAACAGGTTGCCGGGGATCTGTTTGAAGTCGGCCTTCACATATGTTTCGTCGTCCATGATGCAGCATTCAACTTTCGTCAGCATGTTGAGGTACAACTTCCTGGCACGGGTTTTGGCGGACTTGTTCTGCTTCTCGTCGCGATTAGGGGCCTTTTGTACCTTGAACGTTCGAAGCCCAGCCTTAGTTTTGGCCTTCTGGACAAAACTTCGGCTTAGGTGCAGCTTCTTAGCCACATCCCGAACGGAGGCGTTCGGATTTCGGTTGAAGGCTCCAACTACGCGGTTGTGATTTTTGGTGTTGTACGGAATACTATTTCCTTCACTTCTGGGCTTCCGATCGGTGGTCAACTGTTCCTCGAACCGCTTAATCACTCGCGACACCGTGGAATTCGCGATTCCCAACGTTTTAGCGATGGAACGATGCGAGAGATCCTTGTTCTCGTGATGAATGCGCAAGATTTTATCACGCACGAGCTGTTCTTTCGACTCCATTTCCGCTAGTTTTGATCACAGGACTTTAAAACTTGCAGGATGTGAATAATGCACTATGAACTAAATCCACCCAAATTTTCATTAAATTCTACCCAACGGTTAAAACGTTAGAGCAATTTCATAGTGTGGCAATTTCATCGTGGACACCCTTTACGTTTGGAGGATGGTCTTCCTTACGTACAAGCGGTGTGTTATGGGCGGTCAACCAACCCAGAGTGGCCTTTGCGTAAAAACACGAAGCTAGATTCGGCTAGAAAACAATATCGTCATCCTTATGATGCTTTTTACAAAAATAACAATTTTTGACAAAAACTTCTTCGTGTAGACTTCCGTACCCAAGTACCAATTTAAGTTTTATTCTACCCGTTTAGAACTCCTCCCGGCTTTGTTGATAAAACTACATTCAAAACTGTTGTTATTGTTTGCTTGAAGACGAAATTCTTACAAATTGGCCCACTCTATAGACGGTTTTAAAAACATGTGCATAAAATTTTTAAAAGACCATAAAGATTTTGAAAATGTTCTAGTGAAAAATTGTATGACCACTTCATAAAACCTATTGGCTGCCATGAAAACCAGCATACGGCCAAATGGTCACAGCTGTCAAAATCCACTGTGATATCATGGTTGGTTTTTTGTTGTTCTGCTTTGTTCGATTCTCTGTTTTCTGATTCATTTAGAAGTAATTATATCTTAGAAAAAAATTCTAGTGTTGCGAAAAATTTCAAATACAAAAAAAATACAAAATGGCGCACGCAATGTCACTTGAAGCTGGATGGTAGTTCTCCATCTGCGTACATTGTAGCTGCTCACACGTTTAATGGAATCAAAAATCGTTTTCATTTGCCAATTCTGCATTAAATTTGGTGGAATCTGACGTAGCCGAAATATTTATTATCAAAAAATTACATTTATAAAATCGACAAGCTCCAATAAAAAGTGTTTACTTTTCCGGGGTGAAAAGTAGAAGTTAATTGGTCGAGCCGTTTTGTTGTAATCGTGCACACAGTTTTGAAAAACATTGTTTCGGGAAAAACGCGTTTAGAGTTTAAACGTTTAAACGCGGCGGCCGTGACACTGCTTCGAACAATGCGCTGTGGAATCTTTTGTACTTCCCGGATCGCAAAACCTTTTTGCCCCAACATTTAAGACACATATACCTATTAAAAAATGCAATAGAAAAAAAACGATTTTTTAAACATTTTGAATGAGAACCTGGCCTTTATGCTTGATGTAGTTAAGATGCGGCAACCACCCCCTCTTTTTCTTCCATCACGATTTATGAATTATCCTTAAGGTAAAGCACTACTTCGGCACAAAATGATTCTCTTTGCTGGGGTTGTGGTTGGGGGGTGGGGTGTTGGCGTCCAAATTGTCTGAAACTCGACCAAACGATGGATGTACTTTTATATGAAAAATCTTTTAATAGTGTTTCAGACAATTTTGCCTACAAAACCCTCCAAAACGAAGAGATTATTTTTATATGTATCACGAGGGTCTCTAAAACTCCCCTAAAAACGTGAAGTTATTAAGAAACGCCTGTTTGAGTAGTTGTTTATGGTGACTTGCCTCAATGTCTATTTGCCGTTTAATGCATTTACTGAAGACAAAATGGTTATAAAATGCTGTCCCCTCTTAAGTCCTAAAATGGCATTTTGAAACAGTATTTTACGAGTTCATAAAGTCAAAATAAAAACTTTGATAGCAGTAAGAGGGATTTGATAAAACAAGGTATTAAGATCGTCGTAAACAAGCTGTGCAAGCTTTCATAAACCTGACTAGAATATGAAACCAATTGGCACCTCTTGGTGCCATTATATAACCAAATTGATTTCTAGTGACTTTCATAAAACTTTTATAAAACTTAATAAAGCTGAATGGTTTTGGCAATTTTACTTAGGAAGCCAACCGAAAGTAACAACCTCTCATCTCATGTTCCCGGCACAGATAGCTCCGCCGACTTGATTTATAGAGTTCTTGGCGCCACATAAAGGGTGTACGGAATCAAATTGCGACACACACAAATATTCGGCAAAATTCGCCCGTTTAACCAATCATCTTCAAACTTTCAGAGAGTAAAATAAAACATGTTTTGAATATTTTCCCATTTTTGTTTTATTCAATTTCAATTCCATATCCAAATGCACGAACCTTCTTCTCTACAGTACGCATAAGGTCCTGTACAACATTTGGACCAAATTTTTTTTTGGTGGCAATCCATTTTTTCTTCATATTTTAGTCCGATCTCACTTCCTAAGGATGCTTCCGAAGTGCCTGCTTCATGATGGCCCAGTACTTTTCAATTGGCCGCAGTTCCGGTGCGTTGGGGGGTTGAGATGCTTCGGCACGAAATTGACATCCTTAGCCTTGTACCACTCCAAAACCTCTTTCGAGTAATGGCACGAGGCTAAATCCGGCCAGAAAATCGTAGGACCATCGTGTGACCTCAAAAGAGGAAGTAGACGCTTTTGGAGGCATTCCTTTAGGGACACCTGCCCGTTGACCGTTCCAGTTGTCACGAATGGGGTGCTCCGCTTTCCACAAATCATATATTTTTTTGGCAAACTTTGACATCTTCTGCTTTCTAACGTCCTCAGGGACATCGAATTTATGATGAGCAGTGAAAAACTGGAGCCCCGGAAGCTGTCTCATCATCCATAACGAGGCAATGTGGTTTCGTCTACATCTTGGTGTAGAGCTTCCGTGCACGTGTTTTACCTACCGTATTCTGCCGTTCATCGCTATAAGGCGACTTTTGGACATGGTACGTGTGTAGTCCTTCACGTTTGTTAGCATCTTGCACGAAAGTTTTGGATAGATTCAGTTTCTTCGCCACATCTCGGACTGAACTGTTGGGATTCCTCTTGAAAGCTTGAACTACCCGCTTGTGATCCTTAACACTATACGGAGATCCATTTTTGCAATACCTAATTTTGATCTTGATAACTGAAGTTGGTATTGATGGGCGCAGCATTGGAGGTAAAATACCTAAGCAGAATACCTACAAATTGCAAGCAAAATGTCTCTGGAATAACAAAACTTGTGATTTGGGATACCTGGGAAAACCTGAGAGGTACTATTTTGGTATCGTCTTACCTCAATTTGGTATTGGCATAACATTTCGGAAACATTTTGTATGGTGTTATCCACAGGTATTTTACTTCTTATGCAGCGCTCTTAAATACCAAAGCCAGTTAACAAAATATTCATTCCTGCTCGGGTAGAACCAAGGATGATCCTCATTGTTCTCCAAATTCACAAAGCAAACAGCTTGTAATGGTACCTGAGACTGCTGAAATCTCCGAAAGGCCTGCGAAATCCATCAAGATTTCGGACGTCTGCAAAGCTGAAGCTCATTGCACAGTGGTCCAGAATGTGAATTTATCTGGAAAGACACATTTTTATCTTAAGTTTGAAGTTTTGGAGAAAAATTGTCTTCTACAAAGTTTGTTTCTTATAATAAAGCCCTTCTTTTGGTGTGAATGAAAACTAGGGTGGTCCTTTTTCAGTGAAATCGAAAATCTAATTTTTTATTTGCAGAAATAAAGGCGTATATCCTTCTAAAAAGTTGCAGAATAGAACATTTCTAGTAACTTTCTAAGTTTAAACTTTTCAGCAGCTTTTAAAATCACCGAATTAGAGCAATTTCGAGAGATAACCGAATAGTAAAATTACTCATCAATAATATCGGAAGTAGAGATCAGAAAAGTTTTACTTAGATAACTTAGGGTGCCCTACAAAAAAAATTGTTGGTCCAATGTTTTTTTCTTTCAAACTTGCCAACAAAGTTGTTTTCAAATAGTTCTTAGAACATAAAAAGATAACGCTTTTGACTTATAAATCTTGCCGATATCTCTTATCGTTAGTGAGTTATTGACAAATTTCTTAAAAAAATTAGGCCTTTTTCAAATGTGTTTTACTCAATTTGAAAACAACATATCTCCAGTATTCAGATATGATGTGCAATAATAAAAATCCTATCGTATGCCGTTAAAAAAAAATTTGTCTTTCCCAACCAAAGAGATCAACATTTGTAGAAAGATTTGTTTTTACAAAAACCATAATAACTTTTGCTTGAAATAAGATAGAAACAATTGCAATACACTAACAGTTATATCTTTTATTGTTCTACAATTGAAGGAAAAACAACTTTTCAGAAACATTTTAAATAAAAAAAACTAGAGCAAAATAGCAAATTTTTATAGGGACACCCTAAGCTGCGTAGGAAAAAATGATGTAATTTGGTCATTTTCAAATCTACAGAAAAGTTTAATCAATCAAAGTTGCATAACATTTTCTATTCTACCACTTTTTTGAAGAATATATGCCTTAATTTCTGTAAATAAAAAAGTTAGATTTTTTATTTCTCTGAAAACAAGGACCACCCTAGTTTTCATTCACACCAAAAGAAAGGCCGTTATATTAGAAACAACTTTGTAAAAATGTTGCTTCAAAGCTTCAAACTTATGCTGAAAATGTATCTTTCCTCCTAAATTCGCATTCTGGACCACTGTGCATTGGTGTACAAAATCTAAGCTTACACAGAGAGAAATTTGATGGTCAAATTTACCATTATTGGGGGTTAGGGAGACTATTGCAGTATAGTGATTTAGAACCGACTATGATCATGGTCAAAACTACCATTAAAAATAGTTCATCCAACATTTGCCTTAATGTCGGAATAGTCCTTGTTACCATGATCATAGTCAAGAATGCCATGAACGTGATGAATTCGACCATTTTCATGGTTAATGTAACAATTATGTGCGATAGTCAATAATTGATTTAATTGTCGGTATAACGATACAATTTTTCTCAGAGTAAGCCATCGTCAATCGAGCTTTCGTGAACTGCTCACTCCTATGCTTTTCACTGTTTTTTGTCTGCGTATCGACCAAACCTACTTTTGCTCCCATACAATTATAAATTTGAATTTTTTTTTTATTTCTTCATCAGGGTCCTCATAAACGGGTAGCAAATGGTACAGAATTGTCTCCTTTATTTCATTTCAAAAAGTTTGATTGCACATATTATACTGCTATAGTGTTTGATTTTGTATTCAAGGCTGTCCCCTTTTATTAATTTTGTATCCTTATGCATTTGCAGACTATCCTACTCAACGCTAGTATAGAACACAGGGCAAGAAGCGAAATGATTTCAGTGTTAGACATCAGCCTTCAGCTGATCTTACGCGTATCTTGCCCACCGGTTTTAGGAATTGTATTACTAAAAAGTGTGTTTGACTGACATGTTCATGAACGAACCTGAACACTCAATGCATGTTTTAGAATAGATCAGTAAAATTGAAGGACTTATTGTACGATTACAATTGATTAAAATAATCTTTCAAATCTTGGGATGGCTACAAAATATCAAAATAGTTAGAAGAACATGCACAACCAATGATTTGAGACGTTTCATGCGGTGAAAAATATACCTATGTGAAATTTGTTGAATTAGGTTTATGGGAAAAGTTTCATACACTTAATGTGCCGCCACACCGCGCTTGAAATCTATGCTATAATTCACTATGATGAAGCCGTTATAGATATCTATATCATAGTTCTAGGAGATTTGAGAAATGGTTTTGAAAAAATATGAGCTATGAAGTAAAAGTAGCTATGTAGTAGAAATCTTTGCCACAGCGCTGCCACATAACTTTTTTCGGTGTACACACTATTGAGTTTCTTTGTGGTCGCAGGTACTCCGTTACGAGCGTTTAAAAAATAAATTTCGAAGGTAATCATGAACACATTCAGTAGCTATGGACAGCAAGGAAAAAAATTCTGCAGTACATTAAATTGAAAAGGTGGATAAAACGAAAAACTCACAAAGTCTGGACAAAATCGTAGATTGCTCACCATGAAGGCTAGGATATGAAGATCAGGATTACTATTTCAGGGATATTCTTCAGAGAAGTTAATGGAAGTTCTTTAGATGAATTCGTGGATCTTCATTAGAAAAATTCAGGAAAGTTCTTCGGAGAAATACAGGAAAGTTCTTTAGAAAAGTTCAGGGATGTCCTTCAGAGAACTTCGGAGAAATTCTTCAGAGAACTTCGGGGTAGTTCTACAGAGAAGTTCAGTAAAGTGCATCAGAGAATTTCAGTGTAGTTCTTCAGAAAACTTCAGAGTAGTTCTTCAGAGAACTTCAGATAACTTCAGAGAAGTTTGGGGAATTTCTTCAGAGAAGTTCAGGGAAGTTCTTCATAGAAATTCAGATAATTCTTCAGAAATATTCGGGAAAGTTCTTCAGAGAATTTCAGAAAAGTAATTTGAAGGAAGTTCTTCAGTGAAATTTCAGGGAATTTCTTCAGAGAAATTACAGGGAAATTCTTCAGAGGAACTTCAGGAAAGTTCTTCACTGAAATTCAGAGAAGTTCTGTATAGAAGTTCAGAGAAGTTCTTCAGAGAACTTCGGAGATGTTCTGCAGAGAACTTTGGGGAAGTCCTTCAACAAATTTCAGGGAAGTTTTTCAGAGAAACTTCTGGGAAGTTCTTCACAGAAATTCAGGGAAGTTCTTTATAGAAGATCAGAGATAGTTCTTCACAGAGCTTCGGAAATTTTGTTCAGAGAACTTCGGTGAAATTCTTCAAAGTTCTTCGGAGGAGTTCTTCAAAGAACTTCAATGAAGTTCTGCAGAGAACTTCAGATAATTCTTCAGAGAACTTCGGGAAAATTCTTCAGAGAAATTCAGAAAAGTAATTTCAGGGAAGTTCTTCTGAGAACTTCAGAGAACTTCCGTGAAGTTTGAGGAATTTCTTCAGAGAAGTTCAGGGAAGTTCTTCATAGAACTTCAGATAATTCGTCAGAGAAGTTCGGGAAAGTTCTTCAAAAAATTTCAGAGAAGTAATTTCAGGGAAGTTCATCAGTGGAATTCCAGGGAATTTCTTCAGAGGAATTTCAGGAAAGTTCTTCACAGAAATTCAGGGAAGTTCTGTATAAAAGTTTAGAGAAGTTCTTCAGAGAACTTCGGAGATGTTCTGCAGAGAACTTTGGGGAAGTCCTTCAACAAATTTCAGGGAAGTTCTTCAGTGGAATTTCAGGGAAGTTCTTCAGAGGAACTTCTGGAAAGTTCTTCACAGAAATTCAGGGAAGTTCTCTATAGAAGATCAGAGATAGTTCTTCACAGAGCTTCAAAGATTTTGTTCAGAGAACTTCGGGGAAGTTCATCGAATGTTTTTCGGGGAGTTCTTTAAAGAACTTCGCTGAAGTTCTGCAGAAACATCGGAGAAGTTCTTCAGAGAACTTCGGGAAAGTTTTGCAGAGAACTTCAGATAATTCTTCAGAGAAATTCGGGAAAATTCTTCAGAGAATTTCAGGAAAGTTCTTCAGAGGAACTTCAGGGAATTTCTTCATTGAAATTCAGGGAAGTTCTTTATAGAAGTTCCAGGAAGTTCTTAAAAGAACTTCGGGGACGTTCTTCAGAGAACTTCGAGGAAGTTCTTCATAGATCTTCGGGGAAGTTTTACAGAGAACCTCTTGGAAGTTCTGCAGAGAAGTTCAGGGAAGTTCTTCTGAGAAGGTCAGGGAAATTCTACTGAGGAGTTCAGGGCAATCGGTTAAATTCATTGCTTTGGGGTTCCTAATTATTCGTACGTACCGGTTCTTAGAGCAGCAAAAATTAAATGAAATTGAAATGACAGGTTTATTTAAAATTCATATATTATTTATAGAGGAGTTGCTGTCAATTTCACGTGACTTTGAAGAAAAATGGCAATTATACAATTGTGTAGAAGCGTTAGACGAAAAGCACGTTAGTATAAAAGCCTCTGCAAAGAGCGTCAAAATGATTATTTCAATTATAATAAGCAGTTCAGCATCATTCTAATGGCTATGGTGAATGCTGAATACAAGGTTACGTATGTCAACATAAGAGCAAAAGAAAGGATCAGTGATGGTGGGGTATTTGCCGATTGCTGTTGGGGAATCTGATGCAGGATTTTTCGCTCCTAAGATGTCTGTTTCGGCTCCGATGGTGGGCAAGTTGTTTTGCTATTCAAGTTCCTTAAAGCCATCGCATATTTATTATACAAGGCGATCTTCAGTCCATAACGTCTCCAGAAACGAGCTGGTCGATTTACCCAAAATAGTGGAACGATTTTTTTGGTTTTTATGTTCCGTGGCTTCGGACACGATTTCGACGTAGTTCGAGAGAAGCGCCATCTCATCATATGAAGACTTTTTACGCTTCAGATTGCGCACTGCGGGTTTTGGTTTCAATCCACTCCGTTTTTCAAGTTTCATAACGGGTGATTGGAGTCAGGATCAAAATCAAAGGTTGAACATTGGAACCGGTAGACTCGTAGTCTGCTTCTCAACGTTATCATCTTGAAAATACTTAGTAATTAGCTTGGTATCAAAACCCTCTAGATTTTCTAAGGATGAGGAATTGCAAAGCAGATTAATTCACTTACTTTGAAGTATACACTTTCTCAGGCGATCGGGATTAGGTCCCACAACTCCGGATGTTGCTCCTACAGCCTACAGCCGAAATTTCTTAGAATGGTCCATTTTTGCTTTAAAAATGCCGCAAAAACACAAACTAGCAAAACATTTAAACGAACTGTCAAAAAACTTCGACCAACAAACTATGAAATATTCCGTCCGGATGGAATAGCTCATAGCCTACTACTATAACATAGAAACTATCACTATATACCAGAAATATCCGCCGTGTGGCGACACCTTTACATTGGGTACATGTCCCTTATGCAGCGGTTGATTTCAATTTGCATTATAACTCATAATGTAACTGAGCTAGAAACGAGATGCAACTACTTATATCTTTGCCTACACATTCTTGATAAGACATTTGAGGTTCTGAACCATGAACAGATAACCAATTAATTTAATTAAGTCAAAAACTTTCGACGAGTATGGATGTCTAGAAGCATTATATTGAGTCTATTCGTGGATGCAACTTCATCTCATCATTAAGGATTCTTGTTCAAAAGAATCGTTGTGGATTTTATTTTTATTATCTTTTTAGGTTTTTCATTTAAAGCTATATTCGCTATACTCAGCACCAAATTTCACCAAAAAAAAATTAAAATAACATAATTTTATCACACCTTAATGATTTTCACATATGATCAATCGACCATTCCATTTCAAAACATTAAAATTCCTGCTATATAGATTATGATTAATTTAATTAACGTCTCTTTAAACTGTACGTCTGTTGTAGACGTTTAAGTTCATTCGAGACGGAAAATATGTATAGATTGTGTTACTCAGGTTTTGGTTTGGTTTCAAGAAATTTACAACGACATACTCATACATTTCCATTAGAAAAAATATCGATATAAAAACTTTTTTTTGTAATAACTACATTAGACCATACTTGGAAACATAGAAATTAATCTGTCACTAAAATTGGTTCGACGGTATTCTTGTGAAATCAATGATCAAGTTACTTTGTAAAAAGCTAATTTATAACGTTCAGCTATTTTTTCTACACCTAGAATGCATCACTAAGCATATCAGTTCAATTTAGCCTAATTTAGGTCGTTTATAGATCATGAAGATAATTTGTGGCTAGAAATTTAAAGAAATCGAGAATATAACTCAACTATAAATTGATGAAAAACGTCTCAACTGCTTCAAAATAAATTGATAAAATCCTTTTGCCAACATGAATTTGCAGATTATCGCTGGATTTATGACATATTTGATACATCCCGTTACCCTACCTTTATTTATTCAATTGGTTCCGGTCATCCGATTTGCTTACAAGTTATTTGATTTCCTTAGGAAGAAAACACCGAAGTTGTTTCCATAATCGAAACCCTTCCAAACTTCCACATTTTTGTAAACTTTATGATTTTTGTCAGGGATTACGTCTTTGTTTTTGAAATAGTTTTACAACAACCGACTGGAAATCTTTCTAACAATTTTTCGAGTGGTTCAAAACTTTCCATATTTACTTAAAAGCTTTTGGACATTTTCTGATAGAACAGTCCTGTTTTATGCCTGTGAATATTGATGAGTTTAAAATTTCACAATCGAAGAACAAACGGGCTTGAGTTGAATTTTGAAATGGGTGAATTAATCAGTCCTTAATTACTCATAATAAGAATCTGATTTTTTTGAATAAAAGAACACTTTTTAATATTCTGTGTTTGATCTTGGGTTTAAACAACGACCACATATAATTTTAATTGTAAAATTTATAATTACATAACGTCTATCACTATAACATCCAAAGAAACGAATTATTCTACACTATTTTAATTAACTTCAATGGGAGAATTATTTGCCAGGATTTTTAGAACGTAAAAAGACCTTCGGAGAGATGACATTTTCGGATTTTCTCATGATGATGTTACATGATGCTTACAACCCTCTCTACGCCACTGCACTGGCAAGGATAGTGACCACCACCACCATCACCACGGCTCCGGCGAAAAGGCGCACCATCGGACATACCCGACGAACCACGGTCGTCGTCGTTGTCGTTGTCGTCGGCGCCCACCGAGTGATATGATTGCATGTCATGTCCTTTGTCCTTTTGACATGCAAGAATATTAACTTATTTCGCTTGTCAATTATTATCTAGATATGAGATCTCCTATTTCTTACAAACCGTGTGCTGAGGGGTTGCGTGTTTCGCACGAATGCGGAAAGGGTCCGAGAATTATGGGGAACCTCTTCGCTCTGCTGCGGTGACTGCCGGTCAGCAAACGCGGTGCAAGGTGTCCTTTGTGTCCGTCCGCCGCTGTGCAGTGCTAGTCTCTGTTGTCACGTGGCGATCGATAAAGACTGGATACATTTCTAGGTTAAAGCGCTCATGATATGACCCGTTGAATAACCAAGAATCGCTTATGACCGCCCATATTCACCCGTGGGATGAATATGGACCTGCCGTTTTTATTACAACCAAATTTCTCGGAACTTTCCATCCTCCCCAAGCGGCAATCATTCACGCCATAACTCCTATTCACTCAGATCCATTTCCATAGTCTCTCGCATGACATCACGACAGCCATCATAAAATAGAGAATTATCCTTAAGCTGCTTTGAATAAGGAATCACGGCATCTCCGCATACACACAGGTTCTTACCATTGCGCCGGTTCTTACCAGAAATGAAAATCAATACCCGCCCGTCAACTCGACTTGACTGCGACCTCGCATGGAAATGACAAAGTACTTGACTGAACGAAGCACAACCGAAGCGCAAAACGGTGAACGGTTTTATCTGACAAGGTTCTGCAGGACTTGAGTGCGCATTGAGCCCCCCTCGCATGCACTCATATTGTGTTCATTAAAATTCATAAAAATCATCATAATCATTAAAATAAATTGTTCTAAGTCCGCCGCTTTCCTCCCATGATGTAATAAAGAGGGACCAACCCTGCAACGGAAGAGTAAATGACTTAGGCTTGATGATAACTAACGTTCCGTTAAAGTTTACACACAACGACCGAAATGGGAAACTCCTTCACTCATCATCATCATCATCAGCATCGACAGCGGCAAAAGCTGCAGTTCCGTAATGTCCTGATGATGATGCATGCTTTACCGCCAGGCCACCCTTCCTGTAATAATAGCATGTCTCGATTATAGTTGCTCGGATTAGAGAAGTAGATTTTCCCGAAGTGGGTTGTTCGCTCTTATTCATCAGTTGGTTATTTTCCGTGTGTAGGACAATGCAATGGGAAGACGCTGATATGAATAATGGGAGTTACTTAGTTGCTTAGTTAAGCTCTCGGCGGTGAGGGTTTGGTGATTTTTCAATGTATTGGTATTCATCTCAACTTTGTATGATTCATTACAGATTCATTACATATCAATATCAATATAAAATTCTACTAAACATGGCGGATTAAAACGAAAGCAGGTAACATTTTCTTCGCTTGTGTGGTTTGAAAATTAATTGTATTATATTTTTTGCTTTAACAAATATTTAATTCAATTCTATATTCACTGAACATATCGGCTGTTCAAAAACTCAATTGATTTCAAACGCATTCTAAATATATGGAAAAAAAAGTCAAACGTCTTCTACTATCCGACATTTTTACGCTATGTATTTTTCTTCATACTTGATGAGAAATCATTCAAACATTCAAAATCTTAAGAGGAAGTCAAAATGCATTGAGTTGAATCTTTGAAAAATGGAAATCAGATTTAAAAAAATCAATTAGATTGAATCTTGATCACACATAATCATATTCATTTGCATATGTTTATTTCTTAACTTCCTTACTAATTTGCTCAATAACTTACTTACTTACTTACTTACCTACTTCCTCACTTACTCACTTGCTCACTTACTTGCATACTTAATTCCTTACTTACTTATTTACTGACTCGCTTGCTGATTTACCTACTTACTTGCTTACTTATTGACTTACTTACTTACTTACTTAATTATTTACTTACTTACTTACTTACTTACATAATTACTTACTTACTTACTTACTTACTTACTTACTTACATACTTACTAACTAGCTTACTTACTTACTTACTAACTCAAATACTTACTTACTTACTTGCTTACTTACTTACTTACTAAATACTTACTTACTCACTTACTAACTTGTTTGCTTACTTACTTACTTACTTACTTACTTACTTACTCACTTACTTACTCACTTACTTACTTACTTACTTACTTGCTTACTTACTTACTTACTTACTTACTTACTTACTTACTTACTTACTTACTCACTTACTTACTTACTTACTTACTTATTTACTTATTTACTTACTTACTTACTTACTTACTTACTTACTTATTTACTTATTTACTTACTTAATTACTTACTTACTTACTTACTTAGTTATTTACTTACTAACTTACATACTTACTTACTAACTTGCTTACTTACTTACTTACTTACTTGCTTACTTACTTACTTACTTACTTACTTACTTACTTGCTTACTATTAACTAACTAACCTACTTACTAACTTTTTTACTTTTGGGGGTTGTGGGCTGTTGTTTTTTTTTTTTTTTTTTGTTTTTTTTTTTTTTTTTTTGTTTGTTTTCTGGCGACTGGGGGATTGATGGGAGGGGGGACACGGTGCCGCGTGGAGAAAATCGCACACCACAACACCAAATGACAAAAGGTCGAATGAACAAACGTCGAACGACGAGAAGTCGAACGAGAAAAGGATTACAAAAGATCGAAGGTCAAAAAGATCCAATATATAAAATCTCGAATGAAGCGAAGAAGTAAAAAAGGTCAATAGACAAAAGATTGAATGACAAAATGTCGAATGGATAAAAGATTGAAATGAAACAAAACCGAGTGGATAAAAAGTGGAATTAAGAGAATGGAAACAACATGCCGAATCATAAAAATGTCTAACGGATAAGAATGTATGATCGAAAGGACAAAAAGTCGAAGGTACAAGAGGTCGAAGGTAAAACAGATCGAATAGACAAAAGGTCTATTGAAGAAAGATGGCGGAAAAAAGTTCAGGTAACCAAAATGTAGTATAGACAAAACGTTGAAAGGATAAAAGGTCGAAGGTACCAAGGGTCGCATGGACAAAATGGCGAATGAACAAGAGATCGTATTTACCGAAGAAGAATAAAACGTCGAATGACAAATGGTCGAAGGGACAAAATGTTAAAGGTACAAATGGTCGACGGTAAAATAGGTCGAATAGACAAAAGCTCGTATTAAAAGAAGGCGGAGAAAAGGTAAAAAGAAGCTTTATTTTCCTATCTACTACCATTTTCCCCTTTACTGCCATCATTATTTCCTGTATGTTATACTTACTTACTGTCTACTAAAAATCTCATCAATTGAGTAACTTTTATCTCTTAAATTTTAACTGTTAACAACACTGTCATGTTTTTATTTAATTCTACTTTTTAAAAACGGATTAACAATTTCAATTAATACAGGCTATGGTCCTGGCATTTGTATGCTTTGAAACCGCTAACGCCTTAAAATTCACTTACTAACAAACTAACCACCAAACAAATAAACCAACCTACTTAAGAAATGAACTGAAACGGAACAGAACCTGAACTGAAACTGAACTGAAACTGAACTGAAACTGAACTGAAACTGAACTGAAACTGAACTGAAACTGAACTGAAACTGAACTGAAACTGAACTGAAACTGAACTGAAACTGAACTGAAACTGAACTGAAACTGAACTGAAACTGAACTGAAACTGAACTGAAACTGAACTGAAACTGAACTGAAACTGAACTGAAACTGAACTGAAACTGAACTGAAACTGAACTGAAACTGAACTGAAACTGAACTGAAACTGAACTGAAACTGAACTGAAACTGAACTGAAACTGAACTGAAACTGAACTGAAACTGAACTGAAACTGAACTGAAACTGAACTGAAACTGAACTGAAACTGAACTGAAACTGAACTGAAACTGAACTGAAACTGAACTGAAACTGAACTGAAACTGAACTGAAACTGAACTGAAACTGAACTGAAACTGAACTGAAACTGAACTGAAACTGAACTGAAACTGAACTGAAACTGAACTGAAACTGAACTGAAACTGAACTGAAACTGAACTGAAACTGAACTGAAACTGAACTGAAACTGAACTGAAACTGAACTGAAACTGAACTGAAACTGAACTGAAACTGAACTGAAACTGAACTGAAACTGAACTGAAACTGAACCTGGAACTAAACTGAATCTGAACGAACTGAACTGAAACTGAACTGAAACTGAACTGAAACTGAACTGAAACTGAACTGAAACTGAACTGAAACTGAACTGAAACTGAACTGAAACTGAACTGAAACTGAACAACTGAACTGAAACTGAACTGAAACTGAACTGAAACTGAACTGAAACTGAAACTGAAACTGAACTGAAACTGAACTGAAACTGAAACTGAAACTGAACTAAAGCTGAACTGAAATGAAACTGAAACTGAATTTAAACTGATACACTAATTTTTAAATTCCAATTTCTAAAAGTACGATTAAAAACTCTTTGGAGCCGGGATATACTCTATTCCTTTTTATGCTTCTTAAATAACAACAGATTTCAGCGAGAACTTCATTTGTCCATTTGAAGTCAATCAACAAGTTGATTTCAAGAAGCAATAGAAAAATCATCAAAAACAATGAATAATATTTAAAAAGATACAAATAAATGAATGAATATGAGCATATAAGTATAAATAAACAACTGGCTGAATAAATCATGAAAAAAATAAATAGTCATGTTGAAAAATTGAAAAAAGTAATTATGCATTTGAATTACAATTTGAAAAATATATAAATTAAAATTTACACAAAATATAGAATCTAACAAATAAAATATTTATTTCTTCCATTTACATTTTTTTTTTTTCAAAATATGAGACTTGCAAGTGGATTTTATCCAGTAGCGTCGAACTTCTAGATACCTACCAAAGTAGCACACAACGGTCAACATTTGTTTCAGCAACTTGATTGTGACTTAATTGACAAAGCAGTCGGCTTAACTGGTTTGCAACAAGCTACTAGAGTATTATATCAAAACCACTCAGCATGTGATCAGAGACCAAAACGAGACAGTTACATGTAGCTGAAAGTGGAATGGGTCTTACAAAGAATTGCAAACTTTCAACATAATTCGCATTGCATAAATATATTTCCAAAAACACAACAACAAACCAACAATGTGGAACAATGTGAAACGATGTTTTTCAAACTGCATGTTGTTGTTGCCTTCATTAAGTGCAAAGAACCATTCCAATCGATCAACGGGTTCAAAGATTTCCCACCAATCAAATGAAACCCCTCTTGCAACGAGCACAATGACAAATACACAAAAGTCAATGTCTCAAGCAAGTCAAACAACCACTTAAACTAACCAAAAAAAAAAAAGTATACTCATCGGAATTCCAAGTTCTATTGGATCACACGGTACTTCAGATACACATCGTACCAGTTGTTGTTGATCCACTTCCCCGAATCGAATATTTCGTAGCTCGAGATTTTCCGCTTCACACACGGTTTGTTTAATGCAACGTTATCGTTTTATTCTATCATTAATAATAACACAAAGCGCGGCTAGATTGGCTTACTACCTAAACTACAATAACTAGGTATGTACGTACGGAATCACCGCTCATGAACGTCCAGTGGAATTTGTAATGCTTCCGCAAGGCAGTATTATAGATGTGACTCAAGCAACAGGATGAATGCGGGAGAAAAAAATCGAATACCTTCATACATCTGACGGGGCGGCAGTGGAAGGGAGGAGCTCGATAGGTAGGTAGTTGACGGAAGGATATCAAGTGGAAGCATATTGCACACGGATTTCCTCGGAAATTGGACCGAATGGGGATGGGGTTGATTGCACAATATAAGAGTAGCTACCGACGATAAAACGTATGGGAACCACACATGCAAATCGTGTATTAAGCAGGAAGCCAAGGAGTCCAAGGCAGGAGGACGTTTCTTTGAAGCCGTCTGGAGGGATTTTCCTTCTGCGAGAGGAGGTCTGTGAAAGTCTGTTGATATAACTGGGAAGCGAATTCAATGCTGTGAACGAGTAACAAGGACTCTTATTAACGACAGAATCAAGTCTTCGGTGGTTTTTTTATTATTTTCGAGTCATTATTGTTTGCATGATTTCTTCTGGCTGCTTAGCTCGATTGTAATCAATGGGGTGAGAAATTGGATCGTTGTGAGTTTGAATAGTGAGTTTCAAAACATGTGTACATAGATGGACGGAACAAAAAGTGTCTTGTTTTTCAGGAACTGATTTCCGATCATCAGAATATGAATACAATTCAAATTGAACATAAAGTGACACGAGAATTTTAGGCGACTAACTGCGGATCTTTACTGGGTTTCAACTTAAACAAAAACTCATACGTATTCTTTTACCCAAGTAAGTAAGTTGTCTACTTGTATGCTTATTTTATCGCTTACTAGCATACGTAAAGAAAAGCATTTCGAGTCAGTGTAGATGAATTCTATTTTTATTTAAAATCGCAGATGTCAAAATCAAGGGCGATGGATAAATGAACGCATTATGATTCTATGATTACCCGATTTTTTATTACCCATTAGAGTTTGCGTTTCCAGCCAAGTCATTTTCAATTCAACCAAAATGATTATTATTAATAGTGTCAATCGCGGAGTATTACTGCCCTCTATTATCATAATTACAACTTGTAGTAATTGTAAATTATCAATCTGAGCCCAAATTATTACACACCATGTTCTACATCAAAAGACAAACATATCTTCATTTAATACTCAAAATCATCCCTAACTAGATGAAACTAAATATTGATATAGACAACGGCTCTGGCGACAATGAACACCAATCGACGAATGAACAAAACCTAATAATGACATCTAAACTCAACGGTTGCTCTGGTCAAGAGAATACTGTCATTTCAAAATTAGAATTCCAGAAGCTTCAATAATCACTGATTGTCCTCATCATGTCATTGTATGACAGGCCACAAACGGGTTGAGTGGATCAATAGGCATCATGACGTATACGTACCCACGGGATTATAAAGAATCTCTTTTCAAAACAAGTTTGAATAGTTTGTCAAAAATGCGAGCTATCTAAGAAGAGAATGCCCCAATAAGTGGAGAGGAAAACCCACCCGTTATCCACAAACTATTAGCGGAAGGATGCCATCCCAATCAAATTCTCTTCAATGGGGTGCCCAGGTTGTCCCTCACGTACACCGATTATATGAATTTATATGTAAGCGAATTTATATCAAAAATGTATGTAACATCTACGGGTTTATACTACAACAAAAAACTAGCACTGGAAATTGGCTTGAGGACAAAATCGATCTTGTTGGCAGTATACCACTTCTGAATCACCTTGGAGTAGTGGCAGCTAGCCAAATCGAATCAAAAGATGACTTTGCGCCTATGCTTGCGCATGAACGGCAATACAAGCTTTTTCAAGCATTCTTCGGTGTAATGTCATCGTCGAGGGTGTGAAGAATGGTTCCGTTTTCAAGCCACAACTGCAAATCATTTTCCAAATCATGGCCTTCTTCGCGAATTTGTCGACAAATACGAACTTGAATCTTCCCGGCACATCCCTACGTCCAGTAGGGATGCAAAACTTTTGACCAGGAAGCTGCTTAAAATCGAGTTTGACGTAGGTTTCGTCATCGATCAAACTGCAGCCCTTGTGTTTCATCAAAATACGGTCTCACAAGAGCCTTGCACGCTTTTTGGCCACGGAACTCTGCTTCATGTACCGGTTCGGATGTTTACTGGCTTTGTACGACTTGTTTCCTTCCCTGGCAAGGATGTTCCGCATCGTTTGAAAGCTGGTGTTGTACCTTTTGGCCACATCTCGAATCGAATGACCAGAGTTGGTTTTAACGCACCTCAACACCTTGCTGCGCAGCTGACGATCCCTGATTCCAGTTTTTTTCGCAGGTCCGCTGATTCCTTTCCACACTCAGGGTTTCCTTGTAGGTTATGAGCACTCGACAAGCTGTTGTTTTTGGCATCTTCAGCACTTTGGAATCATACCACTCCGGATTTTCTAGGTGTGTGTGCACAATATGTTTTCTTCTTTCGAGTTTTGTTTGACGTTATTTCTGAACGCAATCAACTACTTTGATCAAACTTGCACCAGTTATTCTCTATAAAAGTGTAAACAAACCACTTTCAAAGATTTTCGATTCCCAACATTAAAGACGTGCTAGCAGTGCTCGAGGGGCGTGCCAACTTACCTTTAGACAGCCTTTATTGATTTTATCGAAATCAGATATGAAAGATTGATTTGAAGGTTATCTATATCTAAGATTTGCTATTTAAATCAAACTTATTAATTCTCACAAAAAAAAACTATCCACTAGATGGAGGATTTATTTGCTGAACATGTCTGAATTTGATCCGAAAGCCAAAATTTCACTGAGTAAGGTGGAAAAACATCATTTAGACGAAGTCTGAAAGATAACCTCAATAATGATGCACTGAATTTTCATTCAAATATCAGTCTCTCCATCCCAGCAATTGAAGCTAAAATATTTAAGATTAACATCATGGAAAAAAATCTACAGTAGCATGAACCGTAAGTTGATTTTTTTTTTAAGTTTTTCCGAACTACTTTGTTGTGGCTTCATACATCTGCCATTTGTGCGTGCCCCTTTGTCCCACAGTTATTGGTTCAAATCCCGATCACGGTTTTATTTTTCCAATATGACGGGACATTTTCATAAACATATGGTTAAATTTATGATTAAATGTTGTATTAAAATCGTATATAATTATATGCTACCATGCATATAACTGCTGTAGCGCACCAGCACTGCAAATTTCGACTAGATTGTTATTTCCATGGTGATAAGGATTGTTTCGAAAACAAACTGGCAACGCTATGATGCACTCACACATACACGCGTAAGACTTTCGGTCTGAGCCCAATGACGTCTATACACTGCGACTAGTTTCTATAGCCGCACCCCTAATTTTACACACCTTGTGATGTTCGTGGTGCAGTCAATGGATGCACCTATGTGTGTCTGTTTGTATTAGTGAAACGTATGTTTTGCATACTGTATTTTGATAGTGTTTGTGCTACAGTTGTCAAATAAACGTGTTTTCGTTAATTTGAGCGTCCATTTTCTATAGCCGCGCATAAGGTATTGCTTTGGGTTGTAAAGTTTTATAAAGTAAATCCTGCTAAAATTGCTTTAAAATGCCGAGAGGAAGTGTTTTGAGTAAAAAAGAGAAGGAAATGATTGAAGCTTAAAAGCAGGAAGGTGTTTCAATTCGAGAAATTGAACATAGACTCAGCTGGTCGGATAAAGTCAAACGAAATTATTTGAAGGATCCATAAAAATATGCTACGACCAAACGAAAGCCGAAAAAATCAAAGCTGTCACCGAGGGATAAGCGAAGCATTGTGAAATTGGCCTCAAATTCCACCATATCACTCTCTAAAATCAAGTCTACTCTCATTTTGCCAGTCTGTAAAGAAACAATTCGGAAGGCTTTGCAGACCAGTCCAAACAAGGCACCAAATCTGACTGGCAAGTTTTGTTCTTTGAAAGACCAGTCTGGCCCACTTTACTTATGTTCCCGTCATCTCAAACAGGAGAATTTTGAAAATGTTTACAGTACCGGATGCCCGGCATGTTTTATCTCGAAAAGATAAGCAGTGTTTTGAAACCAATAAAGAAATCAGCCAACTAAACCCGTTTTAAATTCGTTCTACAGCTGTTCCATCGATACTTCTTCCAAAGCCAGAAAAACCATCAGAACGGTCACAACAGGCTCAACAAAAAGCTCACGCTGGTGTTGTAGAGCTGCTGTTGAAAAAAACGCGATCAAAAGGAGAAAATCGAATCATCTCCTGAGTTGCCAGCACATATCCTGCAAATTATGCAGAGGAATCCAGCGTTCTTCCATGGAATTGAATTAAAATTCAAGGATGAGGAGACCCAGCAAACTAACAATAGGTTATATACAGTTCCATCTGTCAACGAATTTGTCAGGAAATTCAATTAACTCATATAAACTCACTATAAAGGACCCATGTGATGGGGAGGAAATGCTTCTGCTCAATAAATGGCATTTGTATTATGATTATTTCCACAAGTCAGCATTTATAATAAACCTTTTAGCTGATTGTTTTTTTTTTCTGAATGTATGCACGCCCAAAGAATGTTAAATAGTGTGTTACGACATCATTCTTCGACTCAGCAATGTTTACATTATTTTTGCTTCCAATACAAGCAAGCAGTGCGCTGAGCCAGACCTTATATAGACGTCATTGGTCTGAGCCTACCTACATTCGACGCGTTCATCTGTCAACAACTTGATCAGCTACTGAATTTTCGATAAACACTGATCGTTTTCGAGACACCGTGAATCGTAAAGAGTGTTCAAATTCTCGCGGTGGACACGTGACTTCATGAGAAGGACGTCTCGATGAACAAAATAACGAAACGTTTCGGAATTCAGCACGATAGCGTAAACTCTATCTTCAACAAGTTTGGGGAACACTACTCGTTCGATGAGCGGCCAAGAGGAGGAAGAAAATCAGATCCAGCTGACCAAAACTTGGATAGGATGTTAGTCATCCTCATCCTTCGGAATATATCGATGTCGATTCGTGATTTGGCTAAAAAGGCTGGTACCTCCGTCGGAATGGTACAAAGAATCAAGAAGCGCAACAACCGGAAAACTTAACTGCGTTTTGATCAATGACGAAACATATGTATAGAGGACTCCAGGCTTCCAGGCGAAGATTTGAACTTCTCCGAGAAATCGTTCGAGGTCGAAAAATTTGGCCAGAAGATTCTCGGGTGGCAGGCAATTTGTTCTTGTGGCTCCAAGTAATCGATTTTCTACACTAAAGGTACGATCAACGCCGAAGTTTAGCGTACTTAGTGTTCACAGAAAACGATGCTTCCGTTATACAAGCAACACAATGTCCCTTCTTTTTTTTCCTGATTTGGCGTTGACTCATTACGTCAAAACCACAGTACAATGGATGCAAGAAAATGGAGTAGATTTGGTTGAGAGAGACCTCAATCCTCCCAATTGTTCACAGCTTCGTCCAATTGAACGCTACTGAGCTATCGTCAAGTGCAACTTCAAGAAGAGTGGTAAAGAGTGCAACAACATGGAAGAGTTCAAATAGAATTGGTCTGTGGCTTCCAGACAATGCGACAAAACTACTGTCCAAAATGTCATGAATGGAGTCAAACCCAAATTCAGACAATGTCGGAAATAAAGTTACTTTCATTTATATATTTTTTTAGCTAAGAGAGCAAGACTTGAATTAAATGAAACAGTTGTTTTACATTTTTTGTATTTTTTTTTTTAAATCCAATTTTATGAGAAAAAATGTGTTGCCAGTATGTTTTAGCCCGAGAAGTTCCGTATAGTCCTCGCAAAAGAATGTATTCAATAACACTTTCTTGCAAAAATCAACAAGACTTGCCTGTTCCTCTTGTCCAAGTGTTACTTCGAAGAGAATCAGAAAGAATAGAGGTTTTAGTTTTTCCTTGGGAAAAACAAAATGCCAACAGAGAACGCAGCGTAATTGTTCTTGCCTATTGTATCTCATTCATTTTGAAATCATTTGAATAAAGGGTGTATTCGATAAAAATGGCACACACATATATACTCATCAAAATTAAACTGATTATCGGATTTTCTTGAAATTTTCAGGGAATGAAGAACTACTAATGAGTTTTGATTTACAACATTTGTTTTATTCAATTTCGTCTCCCATCCCGAATGCCCGCACCTTCCTTTTCACTCCACCCATCAAATTTTGTACAACCGATTTTCCCAGTGTTTTTGTTGTTTTTACCCAAATTTTCTTCAATTCTAGCTCTGTTTTTATAGTTTTGGGATGTTTGCGAAGTTCCGTTTTCATAATTGCCCAGAATTTTTCAATTGGACGAAGTTCCGGTGAATTTGGTGGGTTCATATCCTTTGGCACAAAATTGACTCCGTTGGCTCGGTACCACTCCAATACGTTTCGAGCGTAGTGGCAGGATGCTAGATCAGGCCAAAACAGAGTTGATCCTTTGTGCTTCTTAATGAATGGCAAGAGACGCTTCTTAAGGCACTCTTCCGTGTAAATCGCACCGTTTATTGTTCCGGAAGTGATGAAGGGAGCACTTATTTCACCACATCCGCAAATCGCCTGCCAGATTAGAAACTTCTTTGCAAATTTCGATAGTTTCTTCTTTCGAACATCCTCCGGAACATCGAACTTCGACTTGGCAACGAAATATTCTTGCCCAGGAAGTTGACGGAAGTCGGCCTTGGCGTATGTTTCGTCATCCATCACGATGCAACCGGATTTGGTGAGTTCAGCTTCGATGGTTTAGCAGGTTTTTTCTTGCAATGCCGGGGAAAATATCATGTTGGACATGTTGCTATGTTTTCGGCTACATTCGTTCAACTTTCTGCGACTATATCAAAGGTAAATTAATACAGTCAACTTTCGTTCGTTGCACTAGAGTTGTAGCCTACTTAGTGAAAGGCTTTCGTTAGTTGGGATAAGCTGTCAATTAGAGACTACGAGGCTTCGATTACTCTTTAATTCCATAGGCAAACGTCAACAGATGCGTGAAACATTGCGGCTTCATGCATTCGTTGACTTATTCTCTTCGCAATAAATAACGATAACTATAGAGTTAGGGCATCAAAATAACCCTGTTCTGTCTTTTAACACTAGCATTAGCATTAGCATTGACGTTTGCAACATAATCTCCACGAAATGACTCCTCGATCGCTTACCTGGCCATGTCCATGCAACCGTTGATGATAGGAAGACACGGGGAACCCACGTAGGTTTCAGTAGATGTCAAAGAAAAGTGAAATGAATAGTCGGAGAGAGCAGTTAAACAGAATGCCCTGTTTGGTGTACAGAACAAAAATTTATTTAAAGCAGTATATGTATTAAGCTAGCAATTTTTAAAACATTTGATAACAATTCAATATAATGCAGTTGCGAAATAATCCGAGAGAAACAAGAAGTCTGTTTCAATCAAAAATATGCTAACAGACTGATCAATGACTGATCATGGCATTGCCACCAAAACATATGTCATTTACTTGTTGGCAATTTTTCGTTTTCTTGCCTCTCAATGATAAATTTAAATCAATAATCCAATACAATATAATGTTATTTATCTGCTGTGGAAGCTGTATATGTTTGATTAAGCTTGGTTTAAATTATTTATCCAAGATGGATGAATCTGATGTTGAATTTGTTCTTCTGGTCAGGATGTAATCCTAAAGCCTAGAAGAAAAATTGGTATCTAGGCTGACTTAATCTAATGAAATCAAATCAAATCTAATCAAATAATAGGAATTACATTTTACAGATTGACGACACGTTTAATCGCTGTTAATACTACTAATATGGAAAATGGTATCAAAATAAAAGGAGATAAATAGATATCAGCAACCGCAGCTCTAAAAACGAAATTTTCAATCGGACCAACTCAATAAGTATCAGCTAGTGCAGAGTACGGATTCAACTCCACGTAATTAGTGAAATAAGAATCGTCACACATACATACTATCTTCGGAGAATTGGCAATGATATACAGAGGTATAAAAATAAAAGAGCTCACCCAGATTTCAAAGACGTCCCGAGTCGTAGCCACAGCGATTTTCATCCAAAATCGGTCCGATCGCTTCTCAGATCAGGTGAGGTATTCACTCTAAGGTCATGAAACGAATTTCACCACATGATAAATTCGTAGCCCTTCTGTCGTATGAATCTTGGTTTTTCGTCAACTAACTATTTGTTTCCACAACCGTCGAGAGCCTCGCAGAGAAGCACAAGCAGCTGAGAATCAGCAAAAATATGTCCAAAACACAACAAAGAAGCTAATATATTCACTCCAGAGAACAATAAACGTAATAGCTGTCTTGTCCAGTGAGCAAGATCAGCACTTTGCTTCACTTGCAGAGTCGTTTGAAGAGCACATATTCATAATGAATTAGTGTAAACTTCAAAATTTGAAATTAAAAATAAAGCGAGGAAAAATGACACGAGAAAAATTTTACTTAGAGTTTTACTTCGAGCTACGCACACTACGATCCTCAAAATAACCCTGTTCTGTCTTCGGCAAAAAATGTCTCCATAATATTTCCCATTTGTTTACAGTATTGAACTATATATGGTCCAGTGTTTGATACCCACTTCAGACAATTGAGTGCTAGAATTTTGTATTATAATATCTTTAAAAATGTCACTGTTTTCAAAAACCGCTAAGAAGTGCAGCACAGTAAATGTTCAGAGGTTTTGTATTCCTCATTACAAAAACGGCAGGATGCCAAATCAGGCCAAAACAGTGTCGAACCTATGTGTTTTCGGATTAGTGGCAGAGTTTGTTTCTGCAGGCATTCCTTCCGGTACATTTGCGGTAGTGAAAAAAGGTGACGATTTCATACCGCACTGGCAAATTGGTTGCCAGCTCCAATTGTCGTTCCACACTTTTTTTTGCGCAATCTCTGATGGATACCTCCTTGTTTCCTTCAAAAACTTTGCAAATTTCTTTGTCCAAATTTGGGTTTGACGCACCTGTTTTTCTACCACGGCCGGGTAAGCCCTTCAATGTGCTATGAAAAACAGACCGGTTGATCGCTTTTTGGACCGCACAGACACTAACACCATCTTCTTTTGCTAATTTTCTTAGCGACAATCCCTTTTCAGTGCAGTACTTGGTCACAATCTATTTTCGCATTTCTTCCGTAAGACCTCGCATTGTTCCGCTTGAAGTAAAACTTTAAAATTTAATAAAGGTTTTTGTTTGTTTACAAGGCAAGCAACACATTGACACTAAACAGCTGTCAAAATTAATAATAGTCTTTTTCATACATAACCTCAAAGGTGTACTCATAATTAACGATGCAGTCCTTATCCAGACTGTTTTAAAGTAGCTAGGGTGATACCGATCTTTAAATCCGGTGATGCATCTGATCCATCTAACTATCGTCCTATTTCAACGTTATCTGTGTTCAGCAGAGTTTTTGAAAAACTCTTAGTGAGTAGACTTGTAGACTTTTTGGAAAAATATAAAGTATTATATAAATTTCAATATGGATTTAGGAAAGGGGGTATGGTTGATTTTCTTATAAGTAATATTGATAACAAATGCATTGTTAGAGGCCTTTTTATTGACCTAAAAAAATCATTCGAAACCTTGAATCATAATATTCTTTTGCAAAAATTAGAAAGCTATGGTATACGCGGATTAGGTAATCATATTATTCGCAGTTATTTGAATGATAGAAAGCAATATGTAGCATTACAAGATGCACAATCTCTGCAGTCTATTAACACTGGACTTAAATTAAAAGGAATACCAAAACTGTTTACCGATGATACAGCACTCTTTAATCCAAATATTGAGCCGTTGACCATTGTTGCCAACATAAATGATGACTTGCATTTACTTATTAGGTACTTTGATACTAATTTATTATCTTTGAGTTTGTCAAAGACTAAGTACATGCTATTTCACTCACCGAGAAAAAAAATTACACAGTCCAATAATCCATTCATTGGAACTACAAAGATCCAGAAAGTGTCTAACTTCAAATATTTCGGCTTGGTATTAGATCATGCACTTTCGTGGAGAGATCATATAGAGCATGTTCAATGTGGCCTGATATATCGTGTGAGAAAATTTGTACCAAGAAGTGCACTCCTTAACTATTATTATGGCTGTATACATTCACAACTGCAGTATTTAATTATTGTATGGGGTCATACCAGTAAATCAGATCTAAAGAAACTACAGGTTCTTCAAAAAAAGATGCTTAAAAATTATCTACACGTTACCGCAACTATATCCGGCTATTCAGCTCTACAACAACGATTCACATAGCATTCTTCCATTGCGTGGTTTATGCCTGTTGCAAATCTGTCTGTTCGTTTGCGATATCCTGAAAACTCGAAATATGCATCATAACCTGGATTTCTCTACTACTAATCATGATTATAACACTCGTTACGCAAATAACACATTGCATTCGAGGGCATTCTCATCTCTTGGCCAACTAAGAATTTCTTTTTATGGTCCATTTGTGTATAATTTGCTACCAGTATATTTAAAAAACCTTAATAGTCGATTATTATTTAAAACCAGTTTAAAACAAAACTTCAAATCAAAAATCAGAGATTTTCTTTTGTAACACTTCTTACAGACTATAAATGTTATCAACCTCATAAAAATAAATTAGTAATATAATATGGATCTCTTCAAAGGAATTTAATTTTACTGGGTACACCCTAGATTAAATTTTGTTGTTAAATTTTGATCACACATACCTTACCATACATTTTTTTTTTAAAAAAAAATATAAAAAAAAACTAGAAGCAGTGAAAAAAAATAGAAAAATAATAGAATCGAATTCAGTCGCCGAAAGTTTACTATTTAAATAATCTCTTTTTGGCCATGCGAATGAATTTGATGTTGCGCACTTAAATTTCAACACTAAGAACTAATAACTAGTAAATAAAACAAAACCAATCAAGCAAAAAAAAAATTATGGAAATAGCAATGAAAAATGTCGTCTATTATTTAGCTGAAATAAAATATGTTTAAGCTCATTTAGGTTTAAAATTGTATTTAAATTATGAGGAAATAAATATTATTCTCGTTTTAATTCAACTTCGAATTCAATGTCATTATCATCAAATCCAAAGTATTCACTCTATTCTCTGTTGAACACTCCCATTTGCCAAATTTCCAACATTTAAGCTGTTATGTAGTATAGATCTACATTTGGTCAGATTTGTTTTTTGAAGCACTTTTCATTATAAGTTACTCAGTATCTGATAGGTCAATACTAACTTCCTGCTCATTCCGTGAATACTTGGGCTGTGACCAACACTGTGTTTTCAACCAACATACCAATCCTATTGATCATGACACTCAGATGCAGGACCTACAAAGTCTTACAATTCACTTCATGCTCCTACTAGGATATCACCATCATATGCACAAGTAATTGATTAGACTACGTTTGGATAAGCAGCACTTACCTTGAGCAAACCGTCTCGCGACAGATTTGGACCGCATCATGAACGGCACCAGATTAACAGATTTCCCCCTACGGTCCAGTAAACAATATATCACAACAATCACAACTTCAACACGAAAAACAACTCAAACAGTTTGTTCGCGATCACCTTCTATCTCACGCCTGGATCCCACTTGGTTGCACTACTCAACGTCAATTTGAATCAACGACAGCTAACCCACAGAAAAAAAAATATCCAACAATTTTCCACCCACGTCCCTCCTCTAAATAATCCACAAGTAGTCGAACAACACCGCGAATCAGGTGAACGCCGCTAATCCTTTCAAACACCCACGAGCGAACAACCGCACTGATAACAGTCGACTAACTGATACATCGCGCGATAGTTTTTCATTTACACGGCGCCCTTCGAACCGGACTCGCCGTGTTAGACTGATTTTCCGCGGTAAGACCAAAACTATCAACCACAACTACGACGCCACTGACGACCGACCGACAAGCCTATAGTTTTTCTCCCATTCACGTGCTCTGGCGTTGCAGATAAGTACCGACCGAGGTGGGTACTTTGTGTTGGCCGTATTAAGCCGCGGAACAAACTGAGCCCGGACTATCCGAGTGTGTGCAACTATGCGGACCCTCCGGCAGCGGCGGGTACGGGTCGTCCGTCTGTGCCGGGTGGCCACTAAGCGAAAAACCGTTCGTGAAAACAAATATTTTTCACCTAGTTTTGTTCTTCTCGTTGGATTTATTTTTTGTAGCCGCTTCTCATCCCCCCCTCAACACGCGCGATTCTCTTCGCGGCGCGCTCATTGAGAATAGAATAATTACTGTAATTTATATAAAAACACAAATTCACCTACACGGTGGAATCACGGGCGTCGATTCGCGCGAGTGCGGCGTATTCTCTCGTTCTCCCACACTCGTTCGCTCTCGCTCTCGCTCGGAACGATGGTGGGACAGGACGACACCACTATCCAGTGGAGACACTCGACTCGCGTTTACACATAGCAGGCCATCGCCAGGATGACGGACGATGGAGGAGAAGGAGAAGACATATACCGGGAAAACAACAAACGGCGGGAGCGCGGGAAAAGAACGAGAGCATTTAGTTTTTCCGAACCACTTGCACTCGGTCTGCGATAGCCGTCAGCGCAAATACCCCTGACCCTACCCAATGGTGGACGAGTAGAACTTAGTTGGCGCGCTTGTTGGTCAGGATTCAGATAATTGACGATTTTTCTGTTTTGAAAAATAACAAATGTTGCAAATTACCAAAACTTGTATTGCCATGTTCTTTAGAACAAAAAAAAATGTGATTTTCACCTCCAACCACGAGAGCATCCACAGAAAGAGAGTCACTTGTAGTCGGTGTTGAGAGAACAAACACTTGCAAGCCGGGTACGTACAGGAAAGGGGAGACACTACTCAAATACCCTCCATTGAACAACGAACGCTCACTAGCAGGACGAGACCTTCTTGGCCTTTCTTCACCGCCGCCCATCGAATCGTGCACTCAGCCTGGGAGTCATCAGACTTTGACCGAGCCACCTGCAAATGATCATTGTGGCAGCACACTGACCGCTGCCAGAAAGGAAGTCATTAGGTGCTTACTGCTGCCGTAACCATATCACACCAAACACTTGACGAGGCCTCACAACGGCCAGCCGACCGACGACGTGTGTGGCTTTCTTATGCTTTTATGTGGTCGAACTCGAGGTTTCGCAACCGTGAGGTGGTCGGAGGCAACGGGATGGTTGAATTTCTATGACCGATTCGAAGTGGTTTCGTTCCTTCTGAACTAATGCTAATCACCTTGAGTTGAATCAAAATATCTGCCAATGAAAAATTTACAAATCATTCGCCGTGAAAATGGAAGCTCGCACCTTCCACACCGAACCACAGAATCCCATAAAAATGTTGAATAATGTTTCAGAACTCGTAAAAACAACAACATCAAAAAGTCGCCCCTGCCTTAGGGGGGATGGGAAATTCAACAAACGACCCCCCGACGCCCATTTTCTCCGTTAGTCTATGGCTTCGTCCATCCGTAGAATTAAGTGCCACTAAGTCAAGGCAATCGTAATGAAAATCACGATTTGCGAGACGACTTGAAAACGGTCGTCAGGTATTTATTCGTTCTGAGCGAGAAGGTGGGGGTGGATTTCGGCTGATAAAATGTCGAATGTTGTTTATGTTTGAGTTTGGTGATGCCTGAGCTACTGGCTTCACGTGGTGGGGAATATCAATGATCAATCACTCATGCTTGAAAGATTCAGATGCAGTCAGCGGATATGTTGCATGGCTGATTAGATGAGGGTGGAATTAATCTGGAATCTATCAGACTGTTGAAAATAAATGCCAAGATCTAGGTGGTTGGATGATTCACGAACTCTTCAAAGTACAAAGAAAGAATTTTGAATCAATTAGTAATTTGGCATCCGAATCCAACAACTTGTAATCAAGTAATGGCACGAAAAATAACTTCCATTGAACAATCCATAAAGCTTTTTTAAAGGGGGTCCACGATGAAATTGCCACACTATGAAATTGCTCTAACTTTTTAACCGTTGGGTAGAATTTAATGAAAATTTGGGTGGATTTAGTTCATTGTCATTATTTACATCCTGCAAGTTTTAAAGTCCTGTGATCAAAACTCGCGGAAATGGAGTCGAAAGAACAGCTCGTGCGTGATAAAATCTTGCGCATTCATCACGAGAACAAGGATCTCTCGCATCGTTCCATCGCTAAAACGTTGGGAATCGCGAATTCCACGGTGTCGCGAGTGATTAAGCGGTTCGAGGAACGGTTGACAACCGATCGGAAGCCCAGAAGTGAAGGAAAAAGTATTCCGTACAACACCAAAAATCACAACCGCGTAGTTGGGGCCTTCAACCGAAATCCGAACGTCTCCGTTCGGGATGTGGCTAAGAAGCTGCACCTAAGCCGAAGATTTGTCCAGAAGGCCAAAACTAAGGCTGGGCTTCGAACGTTCAAGGTACAAAAAAACCCCTATTCGCGACGAGAAGCAGAACAAGTCCGCCAAAACCCGTGCCAAGAAGTTGTACCTCAACATGCTGACGAAAGTTGAATGCTGCATCATGTACGACGAAACATATGTGAAGGCCAACTTCAAACAGATCCCCGGCAACCTGTTTTTCACGGCCAAGGATAAGTTCAGCGTTCCGGAGCATGTCCACACTCAGAAGATGTCCAAATTTGCGAAGAAATTCCTGGTTTGGCAAGCCATCTGCACGTGCGGGAAGCGGAGTGCACCTTTCGTGCCCCAGGACACGATGAACGGACAGGTGTACATAAAAGAGTGCCTCCAGAAGCGGCTGCTTCCTCTCCTGAAGGCCCACAACGTCCCAACAATCTTCTGGACGGATTTGGCTTCATGCCACTACTCCAAGGACGTGCTGAAGTGGTATGCGGACAATAAGGTCAATTTCGTGCCGAAAATGTTCAACCCTCCCAACACTCCGGAGCTCCGCCCCATCGAGAAGTACTGGGCGATTATGAAGCAGCACCTTCTTAAACGACCTAAGGTAGTGAAGACAGTCGAGGAACTGAAGAAAGTATGGGTTTACCTGCAAAAAACGGTTGATTCACAGGTTGTGCAGAATCTTATGGCCGGGGTTAAGGCCAAGGTGCGGGCATTTGCGTATGGACTGTAAATAAAATACGAGTAAAATGGTAAAATGAAGTTTAATAGTTATTTCTCAATCCCTGAAAATTTGATGGCAATCGGATGAAAACTCGAATTTTGCAAATCAATTTTGTGTGTGGCAATTTCATCGTGGACACCCTTTAAATCGAAAAAAAATCGACTTCAACTACACAGTTTGAAAGAAACATTGAATGTTCTGCACATAAAGAATATGCTAGATCTGGCAAAAAATAATAGGATATTTCATGTAAATTTAAGCCAAATAACGCCTGAATCTAGTCTGTTTTAAAAAAGATAGCTAACATTGTTGTATGGCGCATGAAAGATTGCAAACAATTTCGTTGTTTACGCCACCTTTGGCTTGGAATTAAACGAGGGGAAATTTTACGCGCCGATTAAAATTCTTTATTTTTTTCGGTGTAGTTTATTTTCATTGCGAGTTGAACATATTTAGTAGTTTTGAATACTGACGCTAAATTTTACTCATCAATTCTCATAACCGAAAATCAATTTGTACCATCGATTTTTTAATATTAATATCGTATTTATCGAAAGTATCTTTAAATCCAGTTTATTTTCAATAATTTATATATGCTCAGAGCTTTCTTATTGACATGGCTACGCAATGCTCATTTGTCTTTCAATATTTCAGCATAACATGTTTAATTTTTATTAATTTTTCATTTTTTAATTTCCATCCAAATAAACCACCCACACTTGTGAGGAGCCCTAACAGCATCCTTACTGTTGGTTTAAATCGGTGCCGAAATTTGAAGAACTGAAATTTGCATCTCTGTACAGATAATAAACCGGGAACATAGTTAAATATCTGATTCGCTTCCGACGTCAGTTGCATTCGGCACACCGTTTACCAAAACAGATCCCGGTGCAAACCCAAGGGAGAGCAGTGGATTCCGCGGTTTCCTTCAAAGCGAGTATCACGTAAACACATTCCTACCCTTTCCTTATTTGACCTGCCTTCGGGTGATGCTGGCGGCGTTATTGTCCTAGTTTGGGATCATCAGTTTTTAAACACATTGAGGATGTATGCTAGTCCCAAACATCATCTGTTGGCTCTCTGTGTAAACACAGCTGATCTGGCAATAACGGAGTAGCAACCTCGGGCGGATAATTATGCTCATGCTCATGCTCAATAATTTAAATATGCTTAGAGCTGTGTGCAAAAGATTGTGCAATTAATAAATAACCAGACCTCCGGTGCATTCAGTGAATTCATTTCTTTTGATAAAAGATTCGGTCTTCAGCCTCTTAAGGAGACTATCGAAAAGTAGTTTTAAATATTTGAATGGCAATTGAGCTTAAACTAGTGCATATTGTTTTAGCGTATATTACGTTTTGTTTACATGTCAAAAAGCCTATTTTGGTTCGTTTCATTTCATCATCACAGTTTTTTTTGCAAAACGTCGTGGATTGAAGTACGACAGAGAATTCTGCACACTTGCACTATGGTACGAATGGACAAATTTCGCGACAAAACTCGATAACTCGAAAACCATTAACTCGATAACTCGAAAACGAAAACCAAACCACATGATGTCTTCTGAAGATTTGATTAAAAAAATAAGATCTGTCTTTTGGTTTGAGTGGTGACTAGGGTGGTCTTTTAATGTTCATAATGAAAATATCAACTTTCTATTCTTATGATTTAGAGGATTTTTTGCTTCTACTGAATTGTAGATATTTTAATTTAATAAAACTTTGCTAAAAACATTTAACTTCTAAGGAGTGTATCGAAAATAAGCTATCCACAAACTTTCTTTCAAATTATGTTGAAAACCGATATTTTATTCATACAAAAAATTGATCCATTATTGTACGAGGTTAAACTTGAACATAATGAAGACCGGATGAAATTTAAGTTATTCCTTCACAAATTTTCGAACTTTGGATCGAATGCTCTTCATCAAGTTCCGGACAAGTGTTGCATCGCATTTTTTGGACGCTTGAGCCCAAATTTTTTTGAACTCCTGCTTGTTCCAAGATGCCTTACCAGTCTTCTTGAAAACCCTTCACGATTGCCCAGTAACGTTCGATGGGTCGAAGCTGAGGGCAATTTGGTGGATTGATATTTTTCTCAACGAAATCTATACCCTTTTCCGCAAGCCGATTGAGAGTGGTTTTGGCATAGTGAGCCGACGCTAAATCCGGTCAAAACAGTGGAGGTGTACTATGCTTCTTATATAAAGGCAACAATCTCTTCTGGAGACACTCAGATCGATAGATTTCCGCATTTATAGTTCCGGTAGTGTAAAAAATGGTTGACTTCAAACCACAGGAACATATTGCTTGCCATACCAGTACCTCTCGACCGAATTTCTCCACTTGAATCGACCTGTCCGCATCGCTCACATCCTCCCCAACGACGGCAGTAAAGTATTGTGGACCTGGAAGGGTTTTTGAGTCCTCCTTTACATAGGTCTCATCGTCCATCAAAACGCATGCATCCGGACGCTGCAAAAGACGCGAATACAATTTCCGGGCTCTTGTTGCTGCTCGCTTCTTCTGTTCTGCACTTTGTTTCGAGATTTTCTGCTTCTTGTAGGTCTTCATGTGGCTTCGCCTCTTGATACGCTGGATCATTCCGACACTCGTTCCTGCTTTTTTGGCCAAATCACGTATTGACATTGATTTGTTTCCTTCAAATTAGAGATACCACTTTCTGCTCCAGTTTCGGGTTGGAAGAACCGGGTTTTCTGCCTCTTCCTGGTAGCTCATCCAAAGAATAGTGTTCCCCAAACTTATTAATGATGGTTTTAACACTCGCATGATGAATTCCAAACCGCTTCGCCAATTTTCGCATAGTAATACCCTTCTCACTTAGCCATGTGTCCAAAACCTTAATTTTCACTTCCTTTTCAATACGCGACATTTTGAAAACGCAGAATTTGAACCGCACAAACAAGTAAACAAAAGAAAGCTGACAGTCAAACGCACAGCATGCAGTGTTCAGAGCATAAAAAACCATCACAAATACATGCGTACAACGCAAATGTATGTGGATAGCTTATATTCGATACACTCCTTATCTCATCTACGTACCGTTTTATAACAGTTTTATTTTACTTTCCTTGGGGTGGGACTTAAAAAAACTGTTTTTTTGCTGTAATTTTTTTATTTCAATTTGAATTTGAAAACTTTGCAGAGATGACTTTTAGGGCATAAAAGGATGCACATTTTGAAGAAACAAGATGGTTGCTAGTTATTATAGAAAAAAAGTTGTAGAGGTTGAAATGTAAAAAAAATACACACTACTGTCATCTTTTCAGCTTAATCATCCATCACAGTGTGCTCAACAGATGGCGTTAGTTTTTTTTTTTTTTAAATAGCGATGATTTGTAGTGCAAAGAGATCAATGTGTTATGTCTTTTTGTCTGTGATATAAATGTTAATAAATAAACGGAGATGGGTTAATATAAAAATATAAACATTTTCAAGAAAAACTCGTGTTGTTACGCTCTTTGCTGATAATTGTTGATGCTGCTGATCAAAAATTATGCAGAAAAAAATGCAAAACTACCAATTTTAAAACGAGTTGTTCTCCTAAAGGGAACCAAAGGGGACAAACAATTTTGCACAGAACTTGTAGATGGAAGTTTATACTTTCACTACACGTACTCTGTCTTTGCAAATATTTGCTAATAAGGGAGTAAGATATCTTGCAAAAATGGATTTTTTTTACACTTCTACCCCTACAACTTTTTTTCTAGAAGAACTAGCAACCATCTTGTTTCTTCAAAATGTGCATCCTTTTATTTCCTAAAAGTCATCTTTGCAAAGTTTTAAAATTCAAATTGAAATAAAAAAGTAACAGCAAAACAACCGTTTTTTTTTCAAGTCCCACCCTAAGGAAAGTAAAAAACAAACTGTTATAAAACGGTACGTAGATGAGATAGAAGTTAAATATTTTCAGCAAAGTTTTATTAAATAAAAATATCTACACTTCAGTAGAAGCAAAAAACCCTCTAAATCATAAGAAAAAAAAGTTGAAATTTCTATTATGAACATAAAAGGACCACCCCAGTCACCACTCAAACCAAAGGACAGATCTTATTTTTTTAATCAAATCTTCAGAAGACATCATGTGTCTAAGGCTAATGGTTTTCGAGTTATAGATTTTTGTCGCGAAATTTGTCCATTCGTACCATACTGGCTTGGTGTAAATTTGAAAATGATGTAACATACAATACGATTACCAAAAAGGTCAAAGTGCATCCAGTGCAAGTGTAAAACGAGTTCTTAAAAACTATGCTGAGAGCAGTACACCCTGCAGAATCTGCCAAGGACTGGAGGAATATCCGGTTCCAGCAATCCTGAATTGTACCAAAAAGTCGTCGATTAAAGCAGAAATTATAAAAGCTATCTCCGGAGCAGAAGTGTCGTGCAAAATCGTATTTTGGACAATCCTCCCAGTGTTTTGATGGACTACGAAACGTACATGAAATAGGATTTCAGAACACTGCCGGGACCTCAATTCTACACAAAATCGGTTTGGATGAGTATCCTAATTGCAGATACGACTGTTGCGACGGAAAAATTTAGGCACATGTGGCTAGCGTTCTTCCATTTTTTTACACAAAAGAAGCAATAAATGCTGAAATTTATCAAAACGAGTGATTGCAAAAGATTTTGCTTCAACTATATCGGAAGCATGAGGCCATATCTGGGCTCTCTTGTGGCTGGACCTGACCTCTGCGCATTATGCCAGATGAACTCTACAGTAGTTTTCTGATAACAACGTTGATTTCGTTGAAAAGGATATCAACCCACAAAACTGTCCCCTACTTCGAACGACGCTACTGGCCAATCGTCAAGCGGAACCTCAAAAAGGTAGGTGCAGTAAAATTTCACAAAAAACTGGTCATCGCTGTCCAGGAAGTGCATAAAAACCAACTGTGCAGAACTTGACGGAGAGTATAAAGGCTAAAGTACGATCGTATTACCGAAATCAGCAATCCAATTAATTCGTAAATTTAATTGATATTTTAATATGTTATGGTATAATTTTTGTTTTTTTTTTCCTCTGTTTGGCACATGCACCACTGTGACCATTAATTTGATCTATTGTAGTTTGTCCCGTATCCTTTGTTTAGTGCATGTCGAGTTACTTCATCACTATTGAGAAATGATGAAGTATTCGGTGTTTTGTTATGGTGGATTTAAAATCATCGGTTTTGAAAATTGCCATTGTTTTGAAAATATACGAATTATCATCAGTTTTATTCCAATTTTTGAATGTTTACGACTACTTTTCGATACACTCCTTAGTACTGTTATAAGTTTCTAATCTGCCAAACAACTTTCAAAACCGAAGCCAACGAACATCATTCATTTTGATTGAAACAGAGAGAAAGCGATAGGGGCAAGATTATTCTTTTTGTGTAGGAAGCAATATGAATCAGACCGAAATCGATTTGAATCATTGTGCTTCCTTATAAATGGCCAGAGTCACTTCTGGAGACGCTTTTTCTCGTATATCTCACCGTTTAATGCTCGAAAAGTTATGGGAATCGTATCTCTAAGCCACTAACTTGTGAAGAATTTTCATAAAATAGAATAGCTTGATAGTTTGTGTAGAACGCGATGATGAATTATTTTTGTATAAACTACACAGTTTGAAAAAAAATCATGTTATTTTCTGTGGTATCTAATGCACATGTTTGGAACACTACAATTGGCATAATTTATCAAGTTGGTCGTTCAAGCAATTTTGTTTTTATGCTTACCTTGGCTTACAATTCAATGAAAGGAAACTTTCCACGTCTCTAAAATTCATGTTTTTTCTGTGTAGAAAGTTTCATAAGTTAATTGTATAGCATTCTAAGCTGCTTCCTTTGAGAAAGCTTGTTGATTCCGCAAATAGCCTTCTCAACAACAAGAAAACAAGTCTTTTATTGACCTTCGTATTCTATTTTGCTCGTGCAATTTTAGAGGCGGCCATTGGTGAGATCAATCTAATTATAAATATATAAAAAAAATCCTATTTTTCAATAAGACTAAATGCGTGCCTGGATTGGAAATAACCATTTCCAAATCTGGGAGTGTTTTGCAGTTTTCTTATTCAAATGATATCGGTAGTGTTTACATGCGGGGCTTATTGGGACTAGTGGGGACGATAAGGATTTGGGACAACGGTTACATAAAATAAATGTAAAAGGAAAATCTAATGTGGAAGAAGTGACAAAATCGAGTCATCAAAGCATAATAAAAACAAAATTGAAGGCCATCATCAGATTCTCCGAATAACGTCAAAAATAAATAACGACTACATAGTATCCATCTGGCAGGAATTGTATCGAATCTGCCGGCGCTGGTGTTGTAGTGATAAGCGCTGCCCCGTACTTGGCACCCAGTAGGTCTGCGTTCAATCACAGTCGAGGTCGGTGAGATTTTTCTGAGGCGAACAAATCTCCGGTCACGTCTTCCTTCAAAATGGAAGTAAAGCTATTGGTCCCGACTCATGCATTGATGAATGCGATATGTAGGATGAAGGTGCCACCCTCCGGTGGCAAACCAGCCTAAGGCTGAAAGCCATCTCAATACAGAATGACGAAGAAGAAGAAAATCAATCGTTTGGGATTTTCTCGACCGAAATTAAGACCTTAAAGTTTAGTTGGATCTAATTAGAGAAGTTGTCTCAGTCTTTGTAGGCTGTTTTACCATAAAAGTAATGGTGATTATTAAAGTTTTTTTTATATGAATGTGAGTCAATATGACCGGTAAAATATCTGTGAAAAAATTAAGAGAAGAAAAGATAATTTCCACTATCGTTTTGTGTATTCTTAAGAGACACACTTAATTTTAAGTCTGCATTATGAACAATAAACATTTTAAACACAAACATTTTAAATTTAACATTTAACATTTTTCATTTGAAATTTTACATTTGATCATTTTACATTTGACATCTTAGATTTGACATTTTTCATTTGACAGTTTAAATTAAACACTTTACGTTTTATATTGGACATTTCAAAATGTTCATTTTTGATTTTATTAGACATTTGACATTTGGCATTTAACATTTCGACAAAGATTTTTCATTAGGGCCTAACTGACAAACGTAAACAATGGCTTTTTCTGAGAATTTATCGTCATTCAAAACTCACCTAATCAATCCACTATGGTCATTTCAAAGAGGAAGAGTTCACCTATCCGATAGAATTGGAGGCTTACATAGGTAGCCTTTATGCCACGAGAAATTTACAGAAAAAGCCATTGTTTAAGTTTGTCAGTTAGGCCCTAATGAAAAATCTTTGTCGATTTGACATTTGACATTTGACATTTGACATTTGACATTTGACATTTAACATTTGACATTTTACATTTAACATTTGACATTTGATACATTTTGACGATTCTGATGTTTTTCAACGGATTGATAACATTTAATATATTGGTACATTTAACATTTAAATTTCATTTACATTTTACATTTACATTTTACATTTACATTTACATTTACATTTTACATTTACATTTTACATTTACATTTTACATTTACATTTTACATTTACATTTTACATTTACATTTTACATTTTAAATTTACATTTAACATTTTACATTTTACATTTTACATTTTACATTTTACATTTTACATTTTACATTTTACATTATACATTTTACATTTTACATTTTACATTTTACATTTTACATTTTACATTTTACATTTTACATTTTACATTTTACATTTTACATTTTACATTTTACATTTTACATTTTACATTTTACATTTTACATTTTACATTTTACATTTTACATTTTACATTTTACATTTTACATTTTACATTTTACATTTTACATTTTACATTTTACATTTTACATTTTACATTTAACATTTTACATTTTACATTTTACATTTTACATTTTACATTTTACATTTAACATTTAACATTTTACATTTTACATTTTACATTTTACATTTTACATTTTACATTTTACATTTTACATTTAACATTTTACATTTTAACATTATACATTTTACATTTAACATTTTTTTACATTCCACATTTTACATTTAACATTTAACATTTTAACATTTTACATTTTACATTTAACATTTAACATTTAACATTAAACATTTAACATAAAACATTTTACATTTTACACTTAACATTTTACATTTTACATTTTACATTTAACATTTTACATTTAACATTTTACATTTTACATTTTACATTTTACATTTTACATTTTACATTTTACATTTTACATTTTACATTTTACATTTACATTTTACATTTTACATTTTCATTTTACATTTTACATTTTACATTTTACATTTACATTTTACATTTACATTTTACATTTACATTTTACATTTACATTTAACATTTACATTTTACATTAATTTACGATATAACACAGTGTTCTGAAAGAAACGTGTAATTATCTGCGTTGTCTAATTCATGCTCATCTGGTAGAAATTCATGAGATATTTCATGTTAATATAAGCCAGATATCACCTTAATCAGGTCAAATGTTTGATAAAAAAAATTCAATAATCTCGTTCCAACAGACACCCATCATTCAGTCATGCAACATTCACAAGAGAAAACTCGTTAGAGTAGTCCCATGAAAATTAAAATTTTGAATCTGTCTCTTTTTTGCCGATAAATTGTGGAACATGTAGTTTCTGGCATTTTTATAGACACCATTATTCCAGTTTATTTGAATTCACCATAACTTTTCCTCGAAAAATGCCCAATCATATTTACACGTATAATGTTACCTGGCTTTATATATAAAAAAAAATAATCAAAATAGAACGAACTCACCAATTTTTTGACCGCTGAATAGCAGTGCTGGTAGTGTCAGCAATCTTAAAATTCGTCATTTGGTTATTTGAATAATCAAGAAGCTGTTTGGTAAAGAGAACTCAAATATAAACATAAGTAGATCAAGACATGTAAACAGGGAAAATAAACTAATATGCTATCATACTTTCATAAGCCTGTTTCTAACTTACCGAAGATAATCATAAAAGTCTTAGAATATCAACTTGAAGTGTAAACCTTCACCTTCGTCTTGATTTGGTTTATTTGCTTGAACTTCGCCCAGCTGGTAGCTCTACAAATGTGTGTTTACTAAAGTCTATATGCCCTCTTTTTACATGCTGTTCTTCATTCATTCATACTTGAGAGGAGGATTATTAAAAGAAGTCAAGGATTTTTATATCTAAATAGAGGAGAGGAAATTAAAATTCCCAGCTGAAAGTTAGTGACAGTGAAAAAAATCTAATCTCGCCAACTTATTCAAAAAGACGAAACAAAGAACAAAGATTCAAACGTGAATTTCTCGAAGCACTTAGTATTTTCATGCAAGTTAGTGCCACCGTCAACAAGAATAATATTTGTCTAAAGGGTGTACTCGATAAAAATGGTACACCCATATTTACTCACCAAAATTAAACCGACTATCGGATTTTCTCAAAATTTTCAGGGAATGAAAAACTACTTATGAGTTATGATAAACAAAATTTGTTTTATTCAATTTCATCTCCCATCCCGAATGCCCGCACCTTCCTTTCTTTCACCTTCACCTCCCATCAAATTTTGACAACCGATTTTTCCATTTTTTTTTTTTATCCAAAGTTTCTTCAATTTCCACTCTGTTTAATAGTGTTGAGGTGTGTGCACAGTTCCGTCTTCATAATTGCCCAGAATTTTTCAATAGGGCGAAGTTCAGTGAATTCAGTGGGTTAATATCTTTTGGTACAAAATTGACTCCGTTGGCTTTCGAGCGTAGTGGCAGGATGCTAAATCAGACCAAAACAGAGTTGATCCTTTGTGCTTCCTTAAGAATGGCAAGATAAATCAGGAAAATCGCACCGTTGATTGTTTCAGAAGTGACGAAGGGAGCGCTCATTGCACCACATCCGCAAATCGCCTGCTAGATCAGGAACTCAAATTTCGATAATTTCTTCTTGCGAACATCCTCCGGACCATGGAACTTAGACTTGGCAACGAAATATTCTTGCCCAGGAAGTTGACGGAAGTCGGCCTTGACGTTAGTTTCGTCATCCATCACGATGCAACACGATTTGGTGAGCAACTTTGTGAAATGTTTCCGGGCGCGGGTTTTCGCAAAGATTTTTTGCTTTGCATTCCAGTTTGGGGATTTTGCACCTTTTGAACATGTAAGCGATCCATCGATGAGATGCCTGTGGATTTTGATTGTAAGTGCACACCACTTTTTCACGGACAATTTCTAGTTTCGACGACATAACAAGAACTACTGTATGAATGACTATGAAAGATGACATATGAAAAAAAAATACACTATGAATAAGATCTGCTCAAATTTTCAGGTTTTTTACTCATACGGTTGAAAAGTTTCAGATAATTTTTGGTGTGCCATTTTTAACGAATACACCCTTTATAATGATGATGATGCTAGTTTGCGTGGAGGTGCAACGCGTTTCGAAAAATTGACGTTTGAATCTTCGTTTACCTTTTTGCTTACAAGATACGTAGTTTTGAATGTATAAGTTGTCGAGAAATCTATTCGTGACAATAGCCTACTTTTTTGGGTTGCTTTTAATATATTTATGCAAGCTGTCATGACATCTCCTAATTTTGGGAACGATCCACCCTATTTGATTCAAACTAGATAATCTACAAGTTAACAGGCGGAAAACGTTTAGGAATCTGATTTAGGTGTATTGTACCCGAATTTGAGTAGTTTAAAACAGTCTGTAAATTTCTTACTCTTCATAAATCAACTAAATAATGTGAGAGATCAAAACTCTTATAAGCAGGGATGCCAGATAGTTTTTTAAAATGTCTGTAGGGAACATTGAAAAATATTTTTTAGTTCCTTGATTATCGAGATTTTCAGCCCTGGGGTGGTTCATCTCCCACTCTGTTTATATCTTTATTAAGGATTTTGACAAAAATGTACATAAAGAATATGGTTGATGAAAGTATTCTATTCGAGAACAAGGTAAGGAATGGTTTCGCAAAAAAATAAAGTAAACTCATACTCTGAAATAGATTGGTTTCGGGAGCCTTATTCATTTACTTGTTCCGTTTTTCAGCTGTCACAAAGTTTCTGGAGAATCTTTTATAATTGAAGGATTCTTGTTTTTTTTTTCAAATTTACACATAATCTTGAGGTCCTTCTTATTTTGTAGCAATTCGACAATGATTTTTCATTAGGGCCTAACTGACAAACGTAAACAGAGGCTTTTTCCTTGAATGTATCGACCTTGGAAACTTGCCTTATTAATCTACCACAGCCATTTCGATGAACAAGAGTTCTTCTACTCGACAGAATTGATAGCTTACATGGATCGATTTTGTATTACGAGAAATTTACGGAAAAAGCCATTGTTTACGTTTGTGAGTTAGGCCCTAATGAAAAATCTCTGTCAAATTAACGTATGCATTGAAAAATATTGACAGATTAAAGCGATTCTGCATGCGATTATCCTGCCACCAGGTGGTGAATTCACCTGTGCATCGCCGATCGTTGCAACCCTGTTGGGTACTAAAAAAAAAAATTGGCAGCGTTATAAATCACCCTAATGGAGCGGCTGAAGGTGCTGGTGAAATACATCTTTTCGGTTAAGTGCGACAACGCTTTGTTCATAATGGATGAAGAGGCCTATTTGTCGCTTAACGTCAAATATCTCTTGCATTCTCAATTCCCGAAGAAGGCCTTTCTGTGGCTGACGACCAGTGAGAAGGGAATGTCCAAGTCACTTCTCATTCCATCGTGGCTTGCGGTGAACAAGGAGATATACAGTACGAAGTGCCTGCCGTAAGTTGCTTCCTTCATTAAGAGGTATCACACGAAGGAGAATGGGGCCTTTTGGGTGAACCTCGCCTCAGCTCATTATGCCAAAAGATCCATTGGAGGAGATGGACCGGATAAAGATAAACGTTGTATTGAAGACCGCTAACACTTCGCCGATAGAAAATATTTTTTCGAACCTCAAATTGAGGATCTGCTCCAATAATTTCGTGGCCAAAACGGAGAAACCAAGACCAAGAAAGAGCTGCCGAAATTCATCTTTTTATCAGCCATGGATAAAGTTTCAGTCCAATGCTGTAGGGCCCCTCGGCAGAAGCATTTTTGATAGAAAGTTCAATAAACGTATTCTGTTACGAGACTTTGTGCAATTGCATTATTATTTTATTTATTTACATGGCATAACGTCACAATACTATAACATAGCCTGATACACAATATCCCTCCATAATGCCCGATTCGTGGCTGCTCCTCTCCAATCCCTTGGGCACCTTGTACCCCCTAGGTCTTGCTCCACCTGGTCTGACCATCTTGCTCGTTGCACCCCACGTCGTCTTGTACCAACCGGATTCCCGTCGAACACCATTTTTGCAGGATAGTTTCCCGGCATTCTCGCAACATGTCCTGCCCAGCGTATCCTTCCAGCTTTTGCCACCTTCTGAATACTGGGTTCGCCGGCGAGTTGCGCGAGCTCATGGTTCATCCTTCGCCTCCATAGTCCGTCCTCCTGTACTCCACCAAAGATGGTTCTTAACACCCGTCGCTCAAAAACTCCGAGTGCTCGCAGGTCCTCTTGCATTACGTCTTGTAAATTTGTTTGCATCGCCGTTTGAAATAAATCTTTTTTTTTTAAAGCATACGTAAATTTTGAAATGTACTGAAGTTCGTTAAAATTATGTAACATATTTAAGTCTTGAAACCCTTTTTATTTTGATTCTCAGAACGGTATCGAACGGTTTACCAAAACTTCCGTAACTATGCTTCGTGTTTAATTTTATTTTTGAAATCTTACATATTATCTGAAGTTTTCCCAAGTTTAACTTTTATTTAGTTAATGCTTTTTCGCATTCCTTTGATTTTATTTAATAAACATATCTAATAGTGTTTTTAATAAATTCCCAAAAATGCAGGGCAAACTTGTCAATAGATGTCTCAAGGTACATAGTATCATTCAAAATACTGATTCACAAGAAATATTGCTACACATTCTCAAGAAATATTTCTTCCATGCTTCTAAAATTTAACTTTTTTCTGCATTTTTAAATATTACTGAACTTTTGATAAATTCCGCAACACGTAAAATTTAAACAGATTTTTTTTTTAAATTACTCGATTTTGAAAGTTAGAAGAAATCATTAAAAGTTCTTTGACAATAATATTGGAACCACTACATTCCAAACAATCTTTACTTTTTGATTACCGAATAAGTTTCCTGCATTTCTATGGGATTTTCCAGTAGGATGAATAGATTTGAAGTGAATGCGCTGGCATCTTTAAAACGAATAAACTGTAAATGTAGTTTTGCGAACAATATTCTATGCGTAACTGAATAACTTTTTAGTTATCAGTCCGCTATCAATAGAAGGTATGGTAAAGCTCAAAAAACGTTTCGCAAATTTTTCAAAATTTTAAAAATCATGACTTAACTTGAGGTCTATTTCAATATAAAAGGAGCCTAAATACTAGACTCTGAAACATCTGAAGAAATGAACAGTTTTCCAAAATACTTTTTTTATAAATAGAGGATGCGCACAGAAAAAAATAATTAATTTTAACAAGCGCGTAAAATTTCCCCTCTTTTAATTCTAAGTCAAAGGAGGCGTAAAAAACGAAATTGTTTGCAATCTTTCATGCGCCATACAACAATGTTTGCAAACTTTCATACAACAGGCTAGATTCAGGCGTTATCTGGCTTAAATTTACATGAAATTTACCATTATTTTCTGCCAAATCTAGCATTCCCTTTATGTGCATTAGATAACGCAGAAAAATTTTTTTTTTATCTGTGTAGGTCAACAAACGAAACATGCCAACTTTATATGGAAAATGAAATCGTTTCAGAATAATTTTCATTTTATCGATTGATATCAATGTCTGTATAACTCTGTAACTTCAACGCAATATCTGTATAATGTCTGTAATCTGTATGAGGTCTATATGCATGATCAAATGTCTGTATAAATACATACATGTCTGTATATCTGGCATTCCTGCTTATAATAGCAGCTTCCTGATGTTCAGTTGTGGGATTAATCAAAAAAAAAATCATGTAGCTATGCCAATTATCTTGACTACGTAAATTACAATTTTAAAGAGCAGGTTTTTTGGATGGTGGAATATTTTTATGCGACTTTTTTAAATGATTACAGCAAAGATTCAAATTGTTCTGCAGTAAGTTGATTTGAAGAAATACAGATGAAGCCTGATGTTGAAATTCCAGTCCATTGGCATTCGGTGTGAAATTTAATGAAATTACGCGTTCTCAAATTGCCAAACATTCTCGCACCAAATTTCGAACCTTCCTTGTCGCTTTATCGCACCGAGTATCCGCTTTAATTGCAGTGATTCATCATATCAGTTGGGCAGAAGCCCACGAAACGAAACGCAAACAACACCATTGCCCGCAAAGCTTTCGCCCCATTACCGGGCGAACGAGAATAAAATAATTAACGAAATCCATTGTAAATCTAAATCACAAAACTTCATCTCCAGCGCATGTAGCAATTCCGGACAAAGAGAACACAGAGAGCTATTTACTTTTATCACAAAATCAATAATTCATTCCATTTCGCTTTTTTCCTCCTTGGAGCGTTTTCTCGGAAAACACCCTGCCGCTGCTAGAATGAACCCATCTTCCCTGGCGCACTTGTGTACATAGAGCGTAGAGCTCCACCAACAAGTCAAACGAGGAGTAAACGAGACAGAAGATAACCCGCACCGGAACGAGACAGCAGAGACATACCCTGTATACACACGACGACATCCAAGGCTCATCCGGATGGGCTAAATTCCATTCCAATTCCCCCGGCCACTCACCCGCCACTTCTTTCAGCCCCAAACGCTCCACACACCACCACACTGGTAAGTGGCCAAATCCCCCAACGGATTGGCTCCGGACTACCAGAACGCAGAATCGAAGTTCCCCAAACAGATAAGACTAGATTCTCGCTGGCCCTGGGATTCCTACTGGCAGAAATGGAAAAAAGTGATACAATATCCAATAGGAGGATCCCAAATGCGCTCGCATTCACTCTCGTTCACTCTCGGTCATCAGTATCTGTGTATTTGTGTAACACACGCTCACCCTCCAACCTCCCCCCAACACAATACGAACCGAAAGATACCAACGATGATATATATTAGATTTTACAACAGTTGTGGTGAAAGCGAACAAAAAAAAATCACTCAAAACCTAAAAGGGCAGTCGAGTGCAGCTTTATACTTGTAGCATTTTCCGGACCCCCTCAGCGGAGTTCCCACTCTCCCGTCCGGAAATCTGATATGAAGTTAAAAATGTGTGAGCTCATCCAACTGTCCCCGAAGTACTCATCGCAACGTCAGCCGTACGTCTGAGCTAGCATCCAACCGACCCCAGTAGGCATGCGCATTATCAGTCTCGAACACGTTTGTCAACGCCCACTCTTCGGTCTCCCTCAGCTGCAGCAGGTGTCTGTGTATGTGTGTGTGAGTGGGAGAGAACGCCAGTTATGCTCACCGCTCTCGATCCAATCAACACCTGTGTTGGTGTACCGTTTCCACGCCACCCACCCATCGCCCAGCTGCCGTTGGGGGACAATGCGGTGACAGAGATTTAAAACCGCACTCTACCGCTCCCCCTCCCGCACAATTCGTCAGCCATTGAAGCTTTTGAAGGGTGCAGAGATTGATTGAAATGTGATCCGCTTTCTCCCGGCACTCGTTCAGTGGCCAACGCTGGGCCAGGGGGAGTTTGGGTGAAAATTTATCTGAACTGGAAAATCAATACTCTTGAAGCTCTGTAGGTACACCTGTCCGCCCGCACCCGGAAGAGTCAAGCAAGAGTATTGATTCCTGATGGCGACGACGTTGGAGAGTAACGTGCCTACAATTAAACCGGAACGAACGGAGCACGACGTACGAATGGAGCCTTTTCGCTCGGGTGAGCTGTTGAGCCTGGTCGAAAGTGTGGAATTAAAGTGATTTAAATTTTCCGGGAAAACACCTCGGCGCTAATCGTCACTGCTGCTTGTTGAATGTCGTCGGGGCCGGGGAATGCTTCCGAGCCAGCGCGGTTGAATTGGAGGCTTGAAATTGAAAATAGAAAGGCGGTTGTTTTTTTCTCTTCGTTGGCTTGGTTTTTCGAGCGAATCAAATGTGGGATTTAGGAAGATGATCCTCTTTTTGAGCGATCATGTTTAATTTTTCCTAGCGAGATTGAAGTGACAAAAGCCTGATTCCACAAAAGGACACTTCAAAGGCGACTATGAAAGAAACACAAAATCGGATAGCCGGAACGATAAAGCCAAATTCGATGCAAAATTATACGAAAAAGCAGTAAAAAAGGAATCACCCTGTTGGACAACCAGCAGGCGGCATGTAAAAAGCGATCGGAATGTGCTTATAAAACAAGAAAAGAACAAGCAGCTATCGGTGAAAGTGACTACCAAAGGGATGGTGGTTGGCCATTTGCGCACACACAGACACACACGGTCGATGATTCTCACTCAGGTTGCTTTATCGTAATTTCTCCACGCAATTGAGTAGAAGTGAATCATTTTTCGAGTGAAATCGAACGGCAGTGTGCGAATAAAGCGATATCTATTTGCATCTCGGTGTTTTGACCTCTCCACTGAAGAAAGCAGCCATTCACATCGGCAAGGGGAAAACGAGAAAAAAAAAGTCGAGGTGAAAAAGGGTAGCGAAGTACAAGAAAATTTTATTGCCTCGATCATGAATAAAAATTCCTGCTCCTTGATTATTTCCCTTGTAGTGTCATTAAATTTTTACGACCCCGGTGAGGAGGTGCTTGTTCTTGGACGCGAAAGAGCGCCCGAACATGTCTTTGATTTAGTGCTTTTCTTGTTCAATGTTTTCCCACTCCTGCTGCGTGGCTGTCCATTTTCCGGCCACTGTAGTGTGGTCAGAATGAAGGGTTTGTTTTTTTTCCACTATGCAAAGTTTGTCTTTCCGTGATTAATTATGAAAATGTCGTGAACATGTCCCGGTTTGTGCGTCTTGATAGGATAGTACTGAGGGGGCGTTCGAGAGAGGGTAGACACGGTGACATAGCGTACCTTTATCATAATAAATCTTCATTTTTTGACACGCACTTCCTGGTGACAACCAGCAATGTTATACGATGTCAGGATATCTTGCAGTGGACGATTGGAATGAGGTCATAAAAATCTATTCGACATTCAATTAACTTTCTGGGGTAACTTTAAATACAACCAGGATGGAAACTAATTTCGCTCGTCAAACCTAATTCGTCACGATAGTTACGACAAATCTTTCATTCTCAATTCAATAGCGCACGATAAGACGCATCTACAAAGATCAACCGCTACCCGCGACTAAAACGGTTGGTGTTAGAGTTCAATAGTGTGACATATGGTGCAACAGAAGTCGCGGATGTGCGCTTTCTTAGCGCGAGCAGTGTAAGATACAGGCCTGATGACGACGATGACTGCGGTGATATGCTATAGGCGATGACTAATAAGCATAAAATTGAGTTTCTATCCTAATGACTCAACTGCGGGAAAACCAGTTCCGCAAAGTATGTGGAGAAAACGTTCGTTTGTTTACTGACTGTATGTCGAGTTTGTGTTTTCAACCCTTCGGAGCATCTTATCGGGATTCTCAAAGAATAGGAATTATCAGCATACAAAATTGAGCCCAAAGTGGTTCGAAATTCGATGACTTGTGTAGAGGACAGACATAATTATTCTCAATTTTTTTTTATAATATCGATGCAAAGTTTAGTAGAGGAGTTTATGTTCTGTATCCCGTGTCCCGTGTCAGCTGGTGGCAACGGAAATAATTCAGAATCCGTGGTATGAAGAGCAGCAAATAGGTTGACATTTAGGTGATTGAACCAGGGCCCGGCAAAGTCATCGTCAATTGATAATTATCAAGCTACGATGATGCTGTTCACCATCAATATCAAACGAAAATCAAGCTCTTTATTTTCGAGTATGTTCCATATCAACTTCTATAGAACCACTTTCAATCTGTTTTCATGCTTTTGTTTTTGCTTGCTTCGTGTTCAGTTCCTTTTTTTACAGTTAAATGAAGTTACCACCGTATAGCAATGAAGTAGGTAGACTGAATCGAAAAACCCTAGCTTCGGATCACTGCCATGATTTGATCTTTCAAAAATGCCGCGGCCTGTCTCTCTTTTACTTCAATGACCCCTGAAGGGTATAAAAATGAAATTGACCATGTATAGAAGGAGGTTTGATTTTTAGTTTTTGCAACTATTTCGGACATCATTAAAATTTAGGCATGATTGAGTGCATTAGCATCTTGAATCGGAATGATGTACGAACAAGTTGATTCAATTCTAGGTTTTAGTGATAAACCCAAAATAGAAGTATATACTGAGTTCATTCCTATAACACTTCCTCGTTTTCTACTACTATGAATACCATTATGCCGATAAGTTCATTTCCCGACCCTCGTCAAGAAAAAGTGAGATCAGACTTCCGAAGATATGGGGGTCAATTCTGACCCATGGTGCAACTTCAAAGTACGCTATCTTTTTTATTTTTAAACCAATCGGGCTGAAATTTTCTGACTTTTAATATTTTACGGAATTCTTCATTTTAGCATAAACATATTTTTTTTAAATCAGTTTAAGGTGGTGACACATAACATTAGTGCCAGTATTGACCCGGATTTCAACCGTTCGTAGAATTTAGAAATTTTACCTTTGAGTCAATGTTTATGCACTATTTGAAAGGTGCTGGTCTCATGCCAAATGCATTGAAAGAAAAAAAAACTAGTTTCGGTAACATTGCTCCCCGGGAATCTGCTACAAAGGGAAGAAATTTTAGTTTCGCTGTGTTAACAGAAATGCAAATAAAACATTCCAGACTCATTGTAGAGAATTGGCGCATTCAGCAAAGTTTCTCAGTGAGTAACGAATCGTCTTTTGATATTATCATATTAGTTCCAAATCGTTCTGCAGAGGTGTCGCTGCAGTCTATCGTTGCCAAATGAAGCTCTAGAGAGTTAGGCGCCGCCAACAATCACCCCCCATACAATTTCTCTCAATTTTTTCACCGGTTGGAAAAAATTAAAAAAAAATTTGGGTATTTTATACATTATTTATATTTTACACCCCACATTTTAAAAATTCCTGTAACAACACCCCCAGAAAAGGGAAAAAAAAAAACCCCCGGGGCAAAAAAAAATCCCCCACCCTCACCCCAAAAAAGAACACCCCCCCCCCCCCCCCCCCCAAAAAACGGGGAACCGATCCCCCGCTGTCGCGCGAGTTATGCGCCCCCAGAACGGGTGACCCCCCACCCGCAACCCCACAAGTGAAGGAAAAAGTATTCCGTACAACACCAAAAATCACAACCGCGTAGTTGGGGCCTTCAACCGAAATCCGAACGCCTCCGTTCGGGATGTGGCTAAGAAGCTGCACCTAAGCCGAAGTTTTGTCCAGAAGGCCAAAACTAAGGCTGGGCTTCGAACGTTCAAGGTACAAAAGGCCCCTAATCGCGACGAGAAGCAGAACAAGTCCGCCAAAACCCGTGCCAGGAAGTTGTACCTCAACATGCTGACGAAAGTTGAATGCTGCATCATGGACGACGAAACATATGTGAAGGCCGACTTCAAACAGATCCCCGGCAACCTGTTTTTCACGGCCAAGGATAAGTTCAGCGTTCCGGAGCATGTCCGCACTCAGAAGATGTCCAAATTTGCGAAGAAATTCCTGGTTTGGCAAGCCATCTACACGTGCGGGAAGCGGAGTGCACCTTTCGTGACCCAGGACACGGTGAACGGACAGGTGTACATAAAAGAGTGCCTCCAGAAGCGGACAGGTGTACATAAAAGAGTGCCTCTCCTGAAAGCCCACAACGTCCCAACAATCTTCTGGCCGGATTTGGCCTCATGCCACAACTCCAAGGATGTGCTGAAGTGGTATGCGGACAATAAGGTCAATTTCGTGCCGAAAATGTTCAACCCTCCCAACACTCCGGAGCTCCGCCCCATCGAGAAGTACTGGGCGATTATGAAGCAGCACCTTCTTAAACGACCTAAGGTTGTGAAGACAGTCGAGGAACTGAAGAAAGTATGGGTTTACATGCAAAAAACGGTTGATTCACAGCTTGTGCAGAATCTTATGGCCGGGGTTAAGGCCAAGGTGCGGGCATTTGCGTATGGACTGTAAATAAAATACGAATAAAATGGTAAAATGAAGTTTAATAGTTATTTCTCAATCCCTGAAAATTTGATGGCAATCGGATGAAAACTCGAATTTTGCGAATCAATTTTGTGTGTGGCAATTTCATCGTGGACACCCTTTACCGTCTTGGTAAAAGTTGTTTGTAATATAAAATGTAGTCATTTTGTTCCAAACTTTGTCGCAGAGATATCGCTGCAGTCTATCTTTGTCAATTTAAGCTTTAGAGAGTTGCCGTCTTAGGTAAAGTTGTTGCGAAAGTAAAATGTAGTCATTTGAGATTATCATATTAGTTCCAAATTGCGCCGCAAAGATGGTGCAGCCAAATGAGGCTCTAGAGAGTTGCCGTCTTCGGCAAAGTTTCTCGGTATGCCATTTGTCTTGTTTTGGCATTATAATATTAATTCCAGATCTTGCCACTTAGATAGCGCTGCAGTCTATCTTTGCTAAATGAAACTCTAGAGAGATGCCGTCTTGGATACAGTTTCCCAGTATGTCGTTTTTTTTTTAGTTCCAGATCTTACCGCAGAGATTGCACTGCAGTCAATCTTTGTCATATGAAGCTCTAGAGAATTATCGTCTTCTGTAAAGTCTCTCAGTATGTAATTTTTCGTCTTTTGTCATTATTATATTAATTCCAGGTCTGGCCGATAGCAAGGTATTGAAACTTTAGAAAGCTGCCGTCTTCGGAATTTTTTTTAGTATGCCAGTTTTCGTCTTTTGACATCATTAGATTAGTTCCAGTACAGACCTCTAAGTTAGAACGAAATGTCTTAAAAGAAACCGTATACGAAGTCTAATCAAAATTCGTTATAACCTCGTAGAAAAAACTCCAAATGACTGCATTTTGCATACTGAAAAACTTTGCGAAAGACGGCTACCCTCTAGAGCTTAATTCGGCATAGATAAACTGAAGCACCATCTCTGCGGCCAAATCTGAGAAAATAATTATGACAAAAGGTGACATATTACATACCAAAAAAATAAGACGGCGACTCTCACAAGCTTCAATTGACAATCATAGACAACAGCTCCATCTCTGTTGAAAGATCTAGAACTAATATGAGTACGACAAATGTCACAATGAGAAACTTTGCCGAAGATGGCAACACTCAAGAGCTTCATTTTTCAAAGATAGACTGTAGCGCCATCTCTGCGGCAAGATCTGGAACGAATATGATAATCTCACAAGACGACAAATGACATTTGCCGAAGACGGGCACTCTCTAGTTTGGAAAAGAAAGACTACAGCGCCATCTTTGCGGCCTGATCTAGAACTAATATGATGATGTCAAAAGATGACAAATGACATACTGAGAAACTTTGTCGAAGACGGCAACTCTCTACAACAAGTCTGGAATGTTTTGTATGTAATTCTGTTCACACATAGAAATCAAAACCTCCTTCCCTTTGTAGCAGATTCCCGGTGGCCAATGTTACTGGAAACAGGTTTTTCCACCACCAATGCATTTTTGAGACCATAATCTTTCAAGCATGCATTGTATCTAGGTTGAAATTTCATAATTCTAGAAAGGGTTGAAATCCGGGTCAATATTGACCCTGATGTCTTATATGTCAGTTTTTTTTAATACCCGAGGAAGGTTAACATTAGCAGTTCTTCCGAAGGAAAACACAATACCACCAACATACCACTCTGAAAAACAGACCAAGTTTAAAGGAAAAATATCGTGAGTTTTGTATGGTCCTGAAGAGTCCATTTTACCGATTTTTCGATACAAACTTATAGTAGGAACTAGGAAATACGTAACGACGTGACGCATGACTATAGTCGATTGAGTCGATTCAGTACCGAATTGAAGTGAAAACGAACCAATAATCAAAGGACGCATGTTTCGAGTAGTTCATTACGTCAATTGACGCAAGTATGTGCTTAAAAACAAATGAACTGATGAACATAAAGACGAAAATGACCGACAGACAAGTCATGTTTGACAGGAAAAACATTCATCGTGACTCGATAGCAAGAACCAAAATGGAATACATGAGAATGATATTGCTCGAATCGAAACGATTTCGTAGGAAGTTCATTTTCCTTTTTATGCGTCGATAATGTTGAACCCTGCGAACACCCCGCACATATTTATATTTATGTTTCTTTCCTGTGCGTGTTGAAAACCCCCCCCCACAATAAAAACAAGTCCCGAACCACTAAGACAGAAACTTCCAACTGAGTATCACGACTGCTTTGACTGGCTCCGGGGCTTCCGTAGGGCTATGTCCTGTGCGTTCCGGTAGTTGCAGGTTGTCAATCGTATCGTAGGGGTTTATTGCTGTGTAATCGTAGGTGTTTGGTGCACTACAATTTCCATCGGTGTGATAGGTTTGTTGCCGACAGTTTCCGAAATTTTTGAGTAGTGTAGTCCTCAAACTCCCGGAACAAGATACCTTCTGGCCAAGTCGAAGGATCTAATGCGTTTGCTCTCAAAGCTGGATCCAACCCAACTTTGAAGGAGATGAAGGTCATGTTGCTGGTATCAGCTCCTATGGTTACTAGTTTGACGACCTCGGGATGCTAGGCCAGATCAAGATTTGCTCGTACCATTGCTGCTATATCATCGTTACTTACATCAGGTCGTATGCGTGATAAGTAGAGCCAAAACGTATGCGCTGGCTTTTGGATTATTGGAACCGAAACCACGTTTTGCCCTACATGATTAGAACCCGCCTTGCACTCGGATGCCTTTTGTATAAGTTCAGGTCCATGAAGTCGTTTGGCAGCTCTAACAGGTTCCACTGAGGGCCAGCGCTTGACCGTCGGAAACAAAATAGAAGGTACGGGCTTGGAAAGCTGCTTTTTTTCCGCCGGCAGATTTTTTATTGCTGCCATCAGAGACGGTAGCGAAGATCTTTCATCGGCTTTTTTCGTGATGGATCGGAGATGAGAATTTTCGAAAAGATCGGCACAGTCATCGCACATCCAGAACAGGTTTTTGCAATGTGTTGTGAAGTAACTCATAAGAGCACGCGGTACTGCCGACCGTCCTGAACATGCTAGGCTGAACAAGCATCCACAGTATCCCCGACAAGCAATAAAATCTATGCCTGTGATGGCCTGGCTGCACTTGACACATTTTTTTCACCACTCATTTTTACATTAAATCGCCTTTACGTAGGCTCATACCGGTTGCGTCAACGTCAGCACAATGGGAACGAAAAGTTGATCGATGTTGTGGCTTAATTGCCTCGATGAGATGGACAATAGGCTCAAAATGCAAGCTCAGCGGTCACTTGATAAACAAAAAGATATCGAATTTAATCGCGAATTACAACGAAACAAAAATAAAAACACTATTTTTACACACAGTCAACAGGATGTCGATGGATGGACAGTGGACTGGTACTATATATAATTGAAAACACTCAGATATATTACAATAAAGACAGAGGTTTCACAATCAAGACGCACAATTTTAACGCAATGATCACCCTACCTTTCTGCTAGAATCTGAAATGCCAACTCTACCCATTATTGAACAGTTTTCAAACGAATCAGAACTATACCACCGGTAAGAGTTAAACAGATAACAAGGAAAGGTACTACCGGTAGCTGTCAAAATGTGAGTAAAAGAGACGGAGAGAATCAGGATGAATGCAAAGAAGTTCATTGCATTCATTCGTGCCGTCAGCTGTAAGCACCTGAACAGTATAAAGTAGGCAGGAGACAGCATTTTCACGAATTCATTAGATGTCGTTTGAGCGGTGCCATGTTAATTAATAATGATTATTTTCTTTATTTCGAAAATATTGGGAGAATCAGGATAAAATGCACCATATCTTAGTTCTAAAAGTCGTACGGTAAACGAAACCAACACCAATCGATTGTCCCACTGTGCATCGGTGAACGGTTTAAAATGAAGGAGAAGACTTCTTTTACACTTTCACCATCTTTTCATGGATCTCAGTAGCCGATGAACCTTCCAAAACAAAGAATTTAATCCCTGCACGATATTCGGATACTTCCATTGATAAAAAAAAATACACTCACACGGCAACTTCAAATGGCTTGTAAACAAAGAATGAATTGACAGATCGAAATGAAATTTTGAGTACGTTCTTATGAAAGATAAAATATTAAAATGGTTGAGTTTTGGTTTTTCTACTGCTCCAGAGATGTTACTTTCCAAACTTTTTGACTAACCTAGTATTTGTACGACCAAAACACGGCATGGATTAGAATCACATCGGAGCGCAACCAGTCCATGTTAGCAATAAATGAATATAAAGGAAAGGGGGGATCCCTTGTCTCCACCATCTCATTTTCAACACATGATAGGAGTATGACTATGAGTCACTTTTCAACGCGTTGTAAGGTTACCCAGCAATAACTCCGCGAAAAATTGTTCTCCAGGACAGATATGCAGTAGGTGAAGAATGAATTCCTCGAAAACTAAAAAAAATTGAAACTTAGCAGTGGTTAATAGCTCCGTACCACACCATTAAAACCTACCTGAAATCCTGAGGGACGTTGGACCAGCAAAAGTAAATAAAATCAAGCAAGTAATGCTAACTGATGAGAGAAGTGGAGCTCAAAATATTTGACCATCGCCGAGGCATCCAATTTACCGTGAAGCTGAATATATTAAAACTAAAATATGCTCGAAGCCAATCTTCGATACTTCCCCGATAGCCAGCAACGAAGGTAACTGGTTTGCCCTTATTACGAGCTGATGGCGAAACCAGTCAGTCGGTGTAACGTGCTCACGACATCCTTCTACTCTCACGGTTCGCCGCATTCCCTTCTGAGGAGACGCCAAAGCACTGCTGATAACGATACCCATGGAATGTCCTTTAATCCTGACGCGATCAGCTCACGAACGCATAACAAACATTTTGCCCTTTTGCTACTTTTCCACTCGGCTTGTGTCCATTATTAATAATATACATTTTCACCTGTCTAATGAATATTCATTCTAAAATTTATTAAAATACATATAAACTTCGTGAAATATGACGGTGATAGCGGAAAAATGAGTAAACATTGAGTGGTGAGATAAGATCTCCGGATTTGGCCGTTTCTCGCTGACTGGCACTTGGTGGCACTATAAGTTGGGAAGGATATCAGATTTTCGTGAAAATAATCACGTTACGAAAACGGAGGAGGCCTTTTCATTTCCGCCCAAGAAACGAGACTAGCCCACTCACACGTAACATCAATGATATATGAAAACTTATTCAATAAATTTCCACAAAACAATATATCACCAACTGAAAATAAATTTTCCATTCAATTTTCTCTCCCCCCTTCCCCTACGAGGGCGCACGACATGTGCAGGCAACACATGTTTTCTATTGCATTAGTTTCGGTTGTGTAGCTTGACCTTTGATGCTACCTCCGCCTCCGGTCGACGCAGCCGATAGTGATTTAGTGTGAAAATCTATTTTTATTGGCTGTATCCAATCGGCCATATGCCCTCCCCGTCCCACCAGTGTATGTTTTCTACGTGATTGCGCTACTGTAAACCTTTTACCTTATCGACGAAGCAATTAAGTCAAAATTTCCATTTGCAACTAAATAAACCACCCCTGTCCAATGTCCGAAAAAAAAGACCATTCGAAGATAAAGCGCAAAAGGAAGCTATAGAGCGGTAATTTGTCTAGCCCGTGAAGTGGAGAAGTTCGTGACCAAGAGATTTGGACTGACCCTCGGAAAAGCAAGGCGAGTGTCTTATCAACCATGATAGTGACTCCGTTTTCTAAATGGTCCTTTTTGAACTGCTCAAACCAAGGTGCAAAGAAAATTTACCGAAGCGACACTTGGGAAGGACCGACCGTGAAAGAACAGACGGACGGACGACATTGTAATGCTCTTAGGATCCGACCCGGGGAGGGGCGTCTAAGCATGACAATTAACGGTAGCATGCGTACGGACCCGAGTAATAATTGAGTGTGATTTCCGAATCCTCCCACAGTTACACTAAACATCCCAGCTTGACGTTGATCCAGATGCAATGGAAAGGAACATTGGCGAATTTAGAATTGATGCCATTTTTGCTCGGGTGCCATATCTGCAGTACAAAGGTGAGTGGGTGCTATAAGAATAATTTCCAGATAAGACAGTCCACTTTGCTCAAAGATGGATGACCGACAGTGTCTTTTGGAGATACTTAATCAAAGCCTAAAATGGTATTAGGATAGCCAGTGTGTTTGAGCGTGTTTATCATGGCGTGCTTTTAGAGCTAATTTCAAGTGGTAACGTGATGTATGGATGTGAGGAATCCAGAATTAACATATTCTTCGAATCTACATAAGTTGGCTTCTCAGTTGAGGAGCCAAGTCGTGAACGATTTCCTTCGGAGGGAATTCTTGAATTGACAATTTGACTAGACCGTAATATTGCACGCAACCATAAATATTGAAAATTATTTAAGAAAATGATATCTCATGCCGTCTTGAAGGATTCCCTAACAGTAGGTAACGATGAGGGATGTGTTAAAACTGTATCTGTAAAAGCAGTTTAGGAGCTTCTTAAATTCGATCTAATTTTTTTCATCAAATGGGCTTCTCAAAACCGGGATTTCCACGAACGATAACGATAAGGCAACGTAAGTGTTGCTATTTATAATACATATCTAAGTTTTAAGCTTTGAAGACTTGAATTATGGTCAAAACTGGAACAATATTTATTCCGTCAATTCATATTTCTTTCAAGAGAATACAACTAAGTTCTATGTAACCTTTACGCTATTTTAAGACAACTCAGTGACTGATTATATTGTACTATTCTTTGCAAGCAGTATGGAGTTGTCAAAAAATGAGTAAACTGGTTTTACTTCGATGAGTGGAATCTACTCAGATTCTGGGTTAATGATAAGGCCAGCAATTTTTCATTAAAGGGTATTCCGATCAAAATTTTGTCAAACAGTAATGTGTGTGAGTCGATAAAAGGTTTTATTAATAAGTCATTGTTTTTTTTTCTTTTTCAAGTTCAGTTAATACAGAATACAGGAGAAATATTCAGCTAAGCTTCCTTTTTACCAAATGCAAATTGCCGTGTCTTTCGTCTAACACCTGCCATAAGATTTTATACAGTCTCCTTGTCCTGTTTCTCGCTCACAGCAGCTTTTTGAGTCTTCTTAAGGTTCCGCTTGAGGATGGCCCAATATTGTTCGATTTGGTGGAGCTCTGGCGTGTTGGGAGGGTTCTTGTCCTTGGGCATCACTTGAACGTTGTTGGCCCCACATCCACCCACATTTTTTCCTTTACATTACATCGCATCCACTTTTTTACCCTTCTTACACCAAAAGAAGGGTATTAAGATCGCTTGAAAATTCGACTTTTTATCCGAGGCCCAGAGGGCCGAGTGTCATATACCATTCGACTCAGCTCGACGAACTGAGCACATGTCTGTGTGTATGTATGTGTGTGTGTGTGTGTGTGTGTGTGTGTGTGTGTGTGTGTGTGTGTGTGTGTGTGTGTGTTACAAATAATGTCACATCGGTTTCTCAGCCATTTGTGAACCGATTTCAGTTCTGTTGACGGCAAATGAAAGCTATAACATTCCCATAGAACGCTATTGATTTTTTTTTATTCGGACATTTCGTTACGAAGATATCAACGAAACAGTACTTGACGGCCTATTATAATAGTAATCAAACAGTGGTAGTCTCCGATTACATACTGAGCTATTTGTGTACCGATTTTAGTTTTGTTAGCGCCAAATTAAACTTATAAAATTTTTAAATAGTTGATCAAAATTTCATTAGGATTGGATAATCCTTCATGGAGATATGACCAAAACAATACCTGAGAGCCCATAATTGTGAGATGAAAATATACTCGTTGCAGTTCAAAACCGAACAAGACCACTCACCCCAATCGATGCCGCTTGTATTCTATTGTTCTGCATCTGGTGCGTTGTATAGCACATTCAGCGGACTAGCCACACTATGCGACTCTATAGAATTAGAGTAGGATCGGTTGGCTCGAGTGGTCCGGTTTTGAACTGCAACGAGTATATTCGAAAATAACACAAAGTCTCCATTCACTATAACTACACAATTTTCAACGAACATGTACTTGTTAAGCATCTTGAATCCATATTGATAATCAAAATTGACGCTTAGGATTGTGTAATAATTCATTCTATGGACTGATTATATGGAATTTCTAATATTTATGTTATTTTTCCTTTTATATACCTAATATAAACAGGTCGTTAAAGACTATTAATGACAATCTTTTAATCACATCGATGAACAATACGTTCAGGATTGACAAATAATTCATTTTATAAACTGAATGTATGACATATCGAATATTCCTGGTTCTTCCTGAAATTTCTGATGAAAATATGTATACAGTACCATATTGGCCACATTTGAGTTTGTAATTCTGATGAAGTGTAAGAAGGGTTCAGTCTCACCATCGGTGGATTAATTCAGGTTTTTAGCTCTATCCACGGTTGAAGGCGCCACTCCCAGCTTCTTTGCGACCTCTCGGACGGAGAGATTGGGGTTCCGCTCGAAACAGCGGGCAACTCTTTTTGTCGTCGCTGTGGCCTCCGGCTTTCGATTTTCCCCCGATCCAGCTTTCCTGGTTGTCGACAAACGTTCACCGAACACTTTTAATACGTTGGTAACAGTTGATTTAGCCACATTTAACAATTTCGCCAACTTGGCGTGAGAGTAGTTTAGATTTTCGCCATGCACGTGCAAAATTTTGATGCGTTGCTTCTCTTCCTTCGACGACATTTTGATAATTGAAGTGCTAATCTCAAAATCAAAATAGAGGCATGGCAATTTTATTAATGCACGATGAAAGCAAATGCGTGAAGTTTAAGTCGACCAAATTTTGATCGAAACACCCTTGATATCTAATGCTTAAAAATTATCGGCATTTGCTGCCAATGCACTATGGTACGAATAGCAAAATTTCGCGACAAAAATCGATAACTCGAAAACCATTAACTTTAGTCATATGATGTCTTTGGAAGATTTAATCTTTAAAAAAAGATCTATCTTTTGGTTTGGGTGGTGACTAGGGTGGTAATAATAAAAATTCTTACTTTTTATTCTTATGATTTAGAGGAATTGATGATCCAGCGGAATTGTAGATAATTTAATTTAATTAAACTTTGCTGAAAAAATCCAACTTCTATCTCGACATTTCGTTTTATAACAGTTTTTCTAACTGTCCTTAGGGTGGGACTTAAAAAAACAGTTTTTTTTGCTCTTATTTTTTAATTTCAATTTGAATTTGAAAACTTTTTTTAGATGACTTTTAGGACATAAACGGACGCACATTACAAAGATACAAGTTGATTGCTAGTTATTGTATAAAAGAAGTTGTTCCTTACGATTTGAAGCCAAGAGATGTTGAGCGTCGTTTTTTCGTCTGTGAACAACTGCTCCAGCGACAAAAAAGGAAGAGTTTTCTACATCGCATTGTGACGGGTGACGAAAAATGGATTCATTACAGTAACTCAAAACGGAAACATTCATGGGGACTGCCCGGGCATGCTTCAACATCGTCGCCTAGGCCGAATATTCACGCTGCGAAGGTTATGCTGTGTATTTGGTGGGACCAAGCTGTTGAAACCAAACGAAACCATTACCGGGGAACGGTATCGAACTCAATTGATGCGATTGAGCCGAGCACTGCACGAAAAACGGCCACAATACGAGCACAGACACGAAAAAGTGATTCTTCAGCATGACAACGCTCGCCCTCACGTTGCGAAACCCGTGAAAACCTACTTGGAAACGCTCAAATGGGAAGTCCTACCCCACCCGCCATATTTTCCTGATATTGCACCGTCCGATTATTACTTGTTTCGTTCGATGGCACATGGTCTCACTGGTCAGCAATTCCACTCATATGATGACATCTCAAAATGGCTTGATTCTTGAATAGCATCAAATGACGAACAGTTCTATCGAAATGGTATTCACGTTCTACCAGAAAGATGGGAAAAAGTCGTAGCTAGTGATGGGCAATACTTTGAATAATTCGTTTGTAACCTTTGTTTTCAAAATAAAGTTCCTTTTTCACCAAAAAAAACAGCGAGAACTTAGTTGCGCACCTAATATATAAATAGATACCCTTAAGAGGCCCCCAGTTGATATATTGCGGATGCGTTTGCGTGGATCTGCAGTTTCCCCATAGGTTTTCTGTCAAATTTACATCAACGGAACGCAAACGTATCTATGTGGGTGACCCTTAAGAGTAATGTCTGTTTGTCTGTTTGTTTTGACATATCTACATTTGCTTACTTACATTTATTTATTTACATTAATTTATTTATCTTGATACATTTACATTTCAATACGTGCCGAAACTTAGGAATCCTCCGTACTGTCCTCAAACCCGACCAATCGAGTCATTTTGGGCTCTGAACAAGACACATTTTAAAGCAGCAAATACTATCGAGAAATTTGCAAAGGACATTAAAAAGAGTCTAAAACAATTGCGAGGGAGTCCGTGCAGAGACTGGTGAGCAGCGTTAGGGCAAAACTACTTTCCTTGGCTTATAATAAAAAAATTTCATATGTTGCTAAGAGAGAACATTATAGATAAATGATTCATGAAACCATAGACGAATTTCACGCCAACTCGTCCAGTGTTTGGCAGTACCCTCTCAGAATCCAATGAAACTTTGTGGGTGTGTAGACTATGTCGTTTCAAGCAACTTTACATACCTTGTTTTTTCAAAATTTATGTAGACTACCATTTGAAAAGGGCTTAAGTTTGTTGATCGATTTTTTTAAATCAACACAACTCAAAAGGGAAAAGACTTACAAAAAAGTGATGTATGGGTGACTTTTAGAAAATTGTCTTTAAAAAAGTATTTTAAAAATTGTAAAATCGGTTCCTACACACTAAAAAAAAATATTTTAAAATTTAAAGTCAATTTGCAAAAAATGAGTATCGTAGAATTGGACGAAATTTTTTTTTAATAAAGGCAATGTGATTTTCTAAAAGTTCGCCATACATTGCAAGATGGGTACTTTCAAGGAAATTTTTTTTTTGGATAATTCCTTTTTCTAAACATACCAAAAGTATACTTCCCAAGTAACATTGCTAACACCATCCTGCTTTATTAAGTTTTATTAAAGTTTTATGAAAGCCACTTGAAATCAATTTGGTTTTATTATGGCACCAAGAGGTGCCAATAGGTTTCATAGTCAGGTCAGGTTTATGAGAACCCACACAGCTTGTTTACAACAATCTTAAAACCTTGTTTCTCAAATGCCATTTACTCCTATCAAAGGTTTTATTTCGACTTTATGAACTCGAAAAATGCTGTATTGAAATGCCGTTTTAGGACTCATTGATTTTATCTTATTATGGTCAGTTGAAAAAGCATTTTAAAACCATTTTGCCTCCAGTAAATGCATTAAACGGCAAATTGGCATTGAAAGAAGTCACCATAAGACAAAATAGTTTTATAATAGTCATTGCGAAGATAAATTGGCTTTATGGCAAAACTGTGATTTTTTTCCAATCGCCATATTGCAATATAAGAAATAAATGAAATGTGGAAAAATAAATGCATCAAATTTTCAATGGTATGCAAATAAACAGTAGATCGGAGACTAATTTCGGCATTCTTTTAGATAATCTCATCCAATTCCATGCACTTTTCAAGAAATTCATGATTAATTTATCGAATATATTTGTTTTAATTTGATTTATGTTGTTGTAAATTCCCATAATTTCCGAGGCGCATTAATTTTCTGCTCTTATCGTGCCAATATTCACCATAAATATAATTGCGCACATAATTTGGAGCATAATGCGCTGTAGAAAACATTATTTGTTTTGGATATTTTGCCATCAAACAATTTCCCGCAACACTAGACCTTTTTTTTACTGCTAAATGAATCAGAAGAGCAAAGAATCGAACAAAGCAGAACAACAAAAACCAACCTCGATTGCACAGAGAAGTTTGACAGATGTGGCCATTTGGCCGCATTCTGGTTTTTATGGCAGCCAAAAGGTTTTATGAAGGTTCTCAAGTGGTCATAACATCTTTCACAAGAACATTTTCAAAATCTTTATGTTCTTATAAAGGTTTTATTAACTTGTTTTCACAACCGTCTATAGAGTGGGCCATTTTGTACAAATTTCGGCTTTAAAGAAGCATAGAGGAGGTGTTGGTAGACAAAACAGTTTTGAATGTAGTTTTATCAACAAAGCCGGGAGGCGGCTATACGGCTGGAATAAAACTAAAATTGTTACTTGGGAAATAATCCCCCCCCACCCTTTTTTTTATTCATCTTTTTTTATTGGAGATAAATCAAATATTTTATAATATCTTTGTGGGGGGGGCGGAAGGAAGGTCAAGATTTGTTACAGAATGTGTAAAAGGTATGGGAAAAATTGTGATAAATCTTCAAAAATTGCATATTTGAGTCGTCTTCAAATGGTTGATGCATATCCATTTAAAGACGATTAAAATATGACGTTATATGAATTTTCGAAATAATGTTTATGTCAATGAAAACTCATAGGTTTATTGGTAGGGGTTTTATTTTATTTATTTTTTGTATTTACATCTTCACGTATTAGTAATTAACATAGCTTCACATGTATATTAAATTTATGGATCTTTCACATACAAAGTGATTCTCTTTGGATTATCTTTTGAATCAAAAAAGCTTTTAGCTGAAATTTGATTTTCTGAAATAGGCACAAAGCAATGAACCTGTGGAACAGGTATTGTCTTCACGTGGCTATAGAAGTTCTCCTGACATTTTTGCATACTGTTCAGCTGATATGAAGCAGAAATTCAGTTTTGTAATACTTTTATTTGACTCTTCAACCATAGACTAACTCTAAGACCAGTAGGTCCCGAACAAATACGATTTTTTTCTTGGCTCAGTCAGTACTAGCACATCGGTCCCAAGCTCGGTCCCAAGCTTAATAATGCACCCCTAATAATGAACTCACACTAACACACTCTCAAATATTCTGTCAAAATAACACAGCAAATCAAAATAAAGGCGCAAATATGTATACTTAGGTGCTGGCTTCAAGGTGTACTTCGGACCAAGGGGTTCTACAACAGTGAACCAATTTCAAATCGCTAGTTGCATATTGATTGTTGCTTCAACTACCCAGTCATATTGTTCTCGAGGAGTTTTGATTGTGTTTCCATAATCTTCAGCAAGGCTTGCTCTCTTTGCCATTCGCTTGAGATTACCACCAATAGCATTACATCCCAAGTAACCAATAAGCAGTTCCAAAGCGTCTTTACGGCAGCCTAACAAGCAATTAAGTCACCTTAAATGCCACATAAAGACCACCTTTGGTCCAATATACGGCTGCTTTACTGCAATGCTATGATAATGCTTCATAAATGCTGTTTTGCATTCGAAATGCTTATTACAGGCTACAAGCATTTAAATAACATTTGAAATGCAGCTTTACAACAGATAGCATGCAAGATGCTGATATAATGCTAATATAATGCTTGTAGCATCTGAAATGCAGATTTGGGGTTGATTTACTGCATATGCTAATACTTATTGGTTACCTGGGATGGACCTTTCCCATGAGACGTTCCAATCCATACATGGATTTGAAATTGCACACGCTGGCAAAGTTCTTTTTGTTCTTATAATGGGCCGCTGCTCCATCTGACATGAAAATCATTTTTGAGCAATATATTGAATTTTGTTTAATGAAATCTAGCAATTTTGATACAAACAACTGATTCAATAGCAGGAATCATGAGTCAATACTTCAGATATTATGATAAAGCTTTTGTTTTCCAATTTATTGTCCTTCTTGTAATATACAGGTAATATACAGAATCAGCCACCTGATTTAATTGTATTATCACTAAAATTATTTATAATTTAAAAATAAGCCCTTTCCAAATAGTAGCCTTGATTTTTTCAAACATTCAAAGAACCTTAAAAAATCCAAGTTGTCATTAAAATTAAATTTTATTGGCTTCTGTGAGTTTTTAGATCCAAATTATAAGACGAGTTGGCGCGATACACGGCAAAAATTGCACATGAAAATGTTTTGGTTAGAAAAATTTTGTTTCCTTAAAAGTGCCCATCTCGCGATTTATGGTCGCGTCCAATAAATCGTCCAATTCTATGATAGCCATACAGACTTTACATTTTAAAATATTTTTTTTTAGCGTGTAAGAATCGATTTTATAATTTTCAAAAAAAAATCTCATAAACGTTAAGACAATTTTCCAAAAGTCACCCAAACATCACTTTTTTGTAAGTCTTTTCCTTTTTGAGTTATGTTGACATGAAAAATTTGTTGTTAGAAAAACTTTTTTTCCTTAAAAGTGCCCATCTTGCATTGTATAGTGAACTTTTAGACAATTATATTGCCTTTTATAGAAAAAATTTCGTCCAATTCTAAGATAGCCATATTTTGCAAATCGACTTTAAATTTTAAAATATTATTTTTAGTGTGTGAGAATCGATTTTACAATTTTTCCAATTTCTTTCATAAAAGTTAGGACGATTTTCTAAAAGTCACCCATACATTACTTTTTTGTATGTCTTTTCCTTTTTGAGTTATGTTGATTTAAAAAAATCGATCAAAAAACTTAAGCCCTTTTCAAATGGTAGTCTAGATAAATTTTGAAAAAAAAAAAACAAAGTATGCAAAGTTGCTTGAAAAGACATAGTCTACCCACACACAAATTTTCATTGGATTCTGAGAGGGTGCTGCCAATCATGAAAACGAGTTGGCCTGAAATTCGTCCATATTTTTATCTTGATTGTAATCTTTGTAATCATTTTTTTTATTTTTTTATCTTGATTATCAATAGGGCTTTTACTTTCTGGAACATCCTATAACATATTTTCTAGAAGGTCCATTTGGTCCCAACTACGCCCCAACTAGCTTTGGGGATTCCGTCAATTTAGTTTCCTTGACATTTCCCAGATCTGATTCGTTCAATGACGTTTATAATGGTCCGGGCCACCAGGCTTAACGGTATTTGTGAGATGTGGAAATGTATAGTGGTATTTGTGTTTCTTCACAATGTTTATCTTTTACACGGCACAGCTGTTTATTGTGATGTAAAACTATCAGTTCTCAGTATGGAATGTTATGGTAGTTTGACGCCGGCGCTCGCTAGCCCAGCAATGTTTACTACATTTTTGCTTCCAACACAAGTAAACTGCCTGATGGGCCGGACCTTACATGAATGTCATTGGGATTCGTTCACCTTCACGACTTGAAAATCGATCAACTGTCATTTCGACAAAGATTTTTCATTAGGGCTTAACTGACAAAGGTAAACAATGGTTTCTTCCGTTAATTTCTCGTGGCACAAAGGCTGCCCATGTAAGCCTTCTACTCTATAGGATAGGTGAACTCTTCCTCTTCGAAATCACCGTGGTGGATTGATTAGGCGAGTTTTCATTGACGAGATATTCGCGGAAAAAGCCATTGTTTACGTTTGTCAGTTAGGCCCTAATGAAAAATCTTTGTCGATTTGCTCAGTTGTCAGATGCTGTCTTCTTTTTTTAATTTTAATGTATTGTTTTTCTTTTGAATCGGTCCAGCGTTTGACGCAATCGCACTCAATGACGAATTCGAGTTCTCGATCCGAAAGAAGTAATAAAAAAAAACGGCGTGAAGTGGATGTCTTATGTATTATGTGTATTCTGAAAGATTTCACTTGAACCGGATTCCGAAAGTAAACTGATGTAAAGAACTATTGTCCCGGTACAACGAATAACTTTAATACTTTGAAAATGTAAACGATTGGATAAACAACAGGTCTACGCCCATGATCTTGGAAGAGCACTAACTGCGTATCGATAGAGGAATCCAACTTGAAAAAAGAAGAAGAGACCGAGTGGTGATAAATCTGACAGCTCCCATGTTAAAGTATAGGACGAAAATTTTAAAATGCTTCTAGAAAATTCAAATGAAATTTTAATTAAAAGCGGTTTCTTGTATGATGAAAGAAAAATCCAAAACTGCACAATAGGGGCATTACAAGGGGTGAGTCGCTTAGAACAGTGTGCTAGGCCCGCTGTAGAAAAAAATCGTACACCATACCGGAACATGTGTGGCACTCTGTGGCACACTTCTGACATTTGCACTTTTCGAAGATGTAACCTGGCAGCCCTGGAAAATTGACGTTGTATGTTGTTGTGGTGTTGTTTTAATTTGTTTGTTTCGTCACGCGTTATAGATAAAAATGATTATTAGTGAATTTTCGAGCTACCTGTTTGTTTAGGCAAAATCTCGAGTGGAACAATGGATGGGGTAAGCGATTAAATTAATAAGTAGTGACATCATACCATAGCAGCTATAATTTAAGGCACATTTTTGGAGCAAATTGGAGGCGGAATATGGAACCTCCAACCTCCACTACCTCCAGTCGTTGGCTCAGCTAACCATCGAGATGATCCAAAAGATTGAAGAGGACATGCGGATCATAATTGAGAGCCTTTGTGAAGAAGCTGGTGGAACTCCGTTGAGGAAAGATCGAAGAAAGGAAACTGGCACATTTACAGCCTGACCAGGCATAGTAGTAATGTTCGTTTCCGAATACCAGAATGTTCATTTCAGAATACTAGTCAAACATATTCGGACATATCGACATAATCATCGACATTAAATGTAATTAGACACTGTCATGCTGCAGTGCAGTTCGTAAGCCTCAACAAAGCCGTCGGAGGAACATCGTTAGAGATTACTACTAGTTCTTCACACAACGACTCAGATATCATATCTTGTGATCCATTGAGTAGTCCAGAGAATTATATCCCAAATAGTTCGAGCGAATTAGATACCATGCAAGAAGAAAAGGATTGAAGAATGATGGAATGTGTGAAATACACATTACATTAAACGATTACAATTAACAACTTAATATAATTACAAATGAATTGAATAGTTAACATTATAACAGGGGAATCTCGCTTGGAAGATACGGTTTGATACATTTTGTTATAACGCCAGGTGAATCTGCTATCAAAGGGTGGAGTTGCGTCTCGTTTCATGTTATCGCAAGCGTACGTGAGCTGTTGAGAAAGAGAATAAACCAATAATAAATATATAACAGTTTATAGGAATTCTCTTACTTATTTCCAGCGCTTAGCTTCTTGACTTTTTATTCTTTATCACTGAAATTCGATTGCAAAAACGCAGTTTCCACAACAAAAACCTTGACCGAGACTCAAATCACCAGGAAAATGTTTGCAAATCCAATCGTCGGGTTGCCAGGCGTAGCCAAAACATAACGATTGAACTGTCAAATAACCGTGGCACACATGGGCACCTATTGGCACCCATTGTAACGCTTAGACGCACACTGAAAAAATGGGCACAAGGGATAATGTGCTAAGCGACTCACCCTTGGGGCATTATTTTATTTTTATTTTTCTTTTTCTGAAAATGTCTTTATTGAGTAGTTTTGGACTTTTCTTACATCATACAACAAACCGCTTTTTATTAGAATTTCATTTGAATTTTCTAGAAGCATTTTAAAAGTTTCGTCCTATACTTTAACATGGAAGCTGTCAGATTTATCACCACTCGGTGTCTTCTTCTTTTTTCAACCTGGATTCGTCCATTGTGATAGATCGTTTGTTGGGTGGATGCGATACAATTGGTTATGAGAGTGAGTGATCAATACACAACTGAACTGAAGTGAGAGAGTGTGGAACTTATTTATTTAACTTAACATTAAAGACTGTATTCGATGAAATTTGGACACACGCAATTGTTCGTAACTTTTTAGCGTGTGGGTAAAAATTATTGAAATTGAAAACTGGATGTATTTCATTGTGTTGTGTCAATTGTGTAATGAGTTTCGTGAAAATCGGTCGAGTGATTTCAGTGATGGCTTCGAATGAAGAAATAGTGCGCCAACAAATTTTGGGCACTCACTTCGAAAACCCAAACGCTTCTCATCGATGGATCGGAAAACAGCTCGGAATCGCACATTCAACCATATCTCATGTGATCAAAACGTTCAAGGACCGTAAGACAACCAAGCGGAAAAATGGTAGTGGCAAAAAACGTGGCACATCAAATCCCAAAGAAGGCCAGGATGGTATTGAACCAATTTAAGCGTTATCCCAACATTTCGATCAGGGATGTTGCGAAAAAGGTGAAAGTTTCAGTTTGTTTTGTGCAGAAAACAATGAAACGTTCTGGATTACATGTGTACAAGGTCCAGAAGGCACCGAACCGGAGCGATAAACAGAACTCGGTGGCCAAAACTCGTGCAAGAAAACTGTACAGGGAGTGGCTCACAAAACCGTTCTGTATTGTGATGGACGATGAGACCTACATTAAAGCCGACACCAAACAAATGCCAGGACAGGAACACTACGTCGCCACCTCTAAGTTGGCCGTTCCGGAGAGTGTACGGAAGAAGAAACTGTCGAAATTCGCCAAAAAATTCCTTGTCTGGCAAGCGATCTGTGGATGTGGCAAAATGAGTCAGCCCTTCATCACCTCTGGGACCGTCAACGGACAAATCTACAAGGACGAATGCCTCCAAAATCGACTTCTGCCCTTCTTGAGATCTCACGATGGCCCGACACTGTTTTGGCCGGATTTGGCATCTTGCCACTATGCCCGGCCCGTCTTAGACTGGTACAAAGATAATAATGTAGTTTTTGTACCAAAAGACGTCAACCCTCCAAACACTCCGGAACTTCGCCCAATTGAAAAATTTTGGGCAATCATGAATGCAAAGCTCGTTAAAACTCCAAAACTGATAGAAAATGAACTTGAACTAAAGAAAGTGTGGTTAAAAGTAAGTAAGCAAGTCGGTCCTATCATTGCCCAAAATTTGATGAAAGGGGTTAAGGCAAAGGTGCGGGCATTTGGGTTGGGAGAAGAGGTTCAATAAACCAATGATGTCAAAACTTAACCATTTAGTAGTACTTTATTTCAAGAAAGTTTGAAAAGAATCGGGCTCAAGGAAAATTTTGGTGACCTATTTTGTGTGTCCAAATTTCATCGAATACAGTCTTTAGGGTGAGCAATTTTAGGCAAATTCTAACATACCACCCACCTTAGAATCTCAGCGATTTCAATTATTCTAACTCTACTCTAACTATACTACACTTGATTTTTGTTGTCTTAGAGTTACCTCTATTGTATTAGATCGGTTTATTCAGAAGAGAGCTTTTCTGGAACCATTATAAATCGATAACTTTAAAATAAAAACCAGATTCTAAACAGTTTCTCTTATTTCTATAAGTGAGCGTTTAGCTACTTGACTTATTGTGAATAACAGTCCTTTTAACCTTCACTTTCTTTTAAAAAAAAACATTACACTGACCCATTAAGTTTGTTTTCGCTCAACTGAAACACAATAATATTGTCGATCAACAAAGTCACGAACAGAAACTCCTTCCTCCGTTACGTGGCTGCACACTCTTTTCTAGGCAGTCGTATTTTCGTACATTCATGTAGGATAAAATTAGTCCGGTGTTGGCCCAAGAGTCAGACGCGGATATTGTAAATACATTTATATTTAACATTCCATATGCGACAAACAGGATCACAAGGGCCAGCACCCGGCAGCTTCAATTGATGAAAGTAAAATTATAAATAGAATTCTGCACCTGCCGGCCATTCAGGGCCCGTTGGCGGACGGAAGGGAACGTTGTCGTTCTCGACCCGCCACAGTAGTGGTGGCCCATATTCAGCCGCCTTCTTCTGTAGGCCTGTTCTGGTAATGCCATTTCGATAGATTTCTTTCTGTGGAAGACCGTTGAATTTTCGCAGCAATGAAAAAATAACATCCAAAATCGTCTAGCAGCTGACTTTGCGACCGTTTTTTTTTATTTTCCCGTTTTTACCCGTTTACCCGTCTCGCTTACCTTGTTGGACACGCTAATCTGGCTTTAACCAAATTAATGTCAATATCAGACTCAGATCAGATAAATCGATACTTACGAAAATTTGCGTTAGCGGTATCCGCGGAGGAATCAAGGTAATGACCTCTCGAATTTGGACACTTCAACCCAGTTGTGTATGCCATGGATTTATCGAAGAGCTTTAAATTCTTTCGAAAAAGTAAAAACGATTCCCATTTTTCATTCATGTTTATAGTTTTGTTTAACAAGTTCTCATTCTAAAATACTCACGTATTTGCCGGTCATAACATTGAAAAATAGTGCAGACATAAATCACACTTTTACGAGTGAAATACTGTGCATCTTCGAAAGGCTTCTCAACAATGATTCCCGTCAAACGATCATTTAGCATTGCAAGCGTCACTAAACAACTATCGCCAGTAAAGAGTCTAATGGTTTTAAATGCTTGTTATTGTTTACCAGCCAACAGCTTGCAGCTTTTGTCGTTAAAAAATACGCTTAATTTGCCATTTTTCTGCGATTTTTAATTGGTCGCGAGCGAACTTTTCATTAACGCCACGTTGAATTTCAGATCTTTCCAAAGTCTCATTTATCCAGAATTATACACGCATTTTTTTAATTTAATTTTTTTTTTTGTGTATAGCAATTATTCACTGAAAACCGAAACCAGGGTTAATAATTCACTTCAGATCAAACATTGCTTACCCTTATTTTAACAACTGCCTTTATCAAAAATCTGGGTAGAATCCATCCAATCCGTGGGTGGACTGAGATAAGCGTGCGCTGCACCGTTTCTGACTGGGGTGGCGGGTTTGTAAATATTAAAATGCTGACCCCTGATGTGTTTTTGCCTCTTGCCGGCTATCACATGGCACTTATTAGGCAGTAGGCATGTATATATGTCAGACTGGCCGAGAAAATCGAACAGAAAGTGGACAACCATTTCCGCATGCCTTCGAAGGCAAACTGCACACTCCTCCCGCGTGGGAAATCGTTTTCGGAACTTGTTGAATGGAAAAGTTGTGAAAACAATCACACAGCTCACTGTGCAAATTCGGCATTGACCTTGATGGTGATTTCGGTTGCGAGGAATTTCTCCGTGATGAAATCACCCGTTCGTGATCAGCCGAAGGGAACTTTCAAAACAAATGGATTCTAAATCTATGTACATGCTCTAATCGATTGGCGGCCTTCAAGGTTATGAAACCATCAACATTCGTGAGTGGTCCGTCATATATGTCCCCGGAACACGCATCGCCCGGACGTTTGTAAGACGAACATTCAGTTAGCATACAACATTGTAATCCATCCGTTAGATAGGCATTGCATTGTGGTTAGAAGAAGTGCTGGGAAAAGGGCCAATCGGTTTAGATCGATTCTGTTTTCTGAATAACAGTTTGGTTAATAAATCAGTTGCAAAAACATTACCTACTGTGTTTGAGGATTTTGCCTCTGGTAAAATAACCCGACAAATGTTAGATCAAAAGCCCTTATTCCAGCTGCATTTAGAATGATCAGTACATTATTATGCATGTCCTGACAGAGAAGGTGAAGTGCACTCTCCAAGTCATGCGATGCTCTTCCTGTATGTGATATGCAAATTTCGTTTCGATGGATTTCATGAATACTTATTCACACGCGGAGTGGAATACAGACGCATGCCCTTGTCGGCGTGACAAGGATATGACGACACGTCACGTTTTAAGAATGAGCTCGATTTCAATGGTTGCTCGTTTGATGAAAAGGCTCAGTCGAGTTGACTTTTCGGAGTTCGGAGCAAACCTGTTTACTGCGATAACATTTGGACCAACTAACGTCTTAACGTATGGAATAACACGCAACTACACTCATAGAAAATTTTACAGTATTCGGTAATTTTCTACCAAACTTTCAACAGCTGAACGTTCGGTAATCCGATTTACCGGATTTCGGTGAAATTTTACAGTATTCCGGTAAAAAAAAATTACCGGAACTGTGTACGAAGTGTGTACGTTTCCACTTTTCACAAGAACGTCTCCTGAGTACACGCTTTCAGAAAGTCATGTAAATTTAGGTGCCCTGGGACCGGCAGTTTGAATGAAACATGTAGGAGGGTTGTATGAAAAAGACCCGTGTTAGGCAAGAAAACGCATTTTTTTACCTCTTATTTATTTCTCCTTTAGTCTCCTTTCAACTCGATACATTTAGTCCATGGATATTCCAACTTTTTCAAGCCATCCAAAAAAAAATGATTTATCGAATTCCGCAAAAGAGCGTTTCCAGCCGAAATGACCTGGAAATGTGAAAAATTATTTTCAATATTTTTTTTATTTTAATGAAACTTTGCATTCGCGTTTGGCTTAGGAGACTTAGCATTTTCCGCGCTAACATAGATTTTTGTGACTCAAGAGTTTTAAAAAGGGCATAAGCATTTTGAATAGCACTTCATTTAATAATTTATATCTCGAAAACCTTTGATTTTAGAAAAAAAAAAAACAAAAAAACCGTCTGAGAAAAAGTTGTGACCCTATGTGTGAAGGTTGTGAAAAAAATTAGACTGAGAAACAAAAAAAATTCGGAAAAAATATCGACAACTAACATGAAAATTTAAATATCTCAATAAAAGATTTTTTGATTTTTTTTTTAGTTTTTGACTGTGAAAACTTGAAGTTATTACGCAAATTTTAGGATGAAAAAATGTCAGAGAAAAAAGTTTCTAGATCATCAACTTTCGGTGCATTTCTCAAAATTCTAAATTTACGTTATTAGTCTGTTGATATAATCTAATTGTTGAAATAGTTTTAAATTTAATTTTTGTGAATGTTAATTTTTGATTTTTTTCCGAATTTTTTTTTTCTGTGTATATTTTTTTAAAACCTTCACATAGGACCACAACTTGTTCCTACACGCTAAGAAAAAAGTACCCAAAATTAAGATTTTTTCACCCATCTCGCATGTTTTGTGCATTAAGTTAAAATTAGGTATAAGATGAAAACTCAATTTTGGGTTATTATATTTCAAATTGCAATGGGTAAAATTTAACTAATTTTGGGTTCTTACATTCCAAGTGCCAATGGGTAAAATTTACCTAATGAATTATCGAAATAAATGGGAGAAATTTTCTTAACCATAAGGAATGGCATATATAAATATAGATACCTAATGCTAATTTTTTTCGAACAGAATATTAAAACACACAGACAAATAGTTAAATCGATCATTTTTATTTGTCAATATTGGTGCAATAAAACAATAAAACACCTCATAAATACGTTGGCAATCCATAAGTAATAGCGTTGCTAACAATGCTACCATTTCGTGGATTTGAAAGGTTATCCGATAACCTAAGACAATTGCGACGAACAAATAATGCGTTCGTAGTCGACCAGACTAACAAATAAATGACAATCGTCAACACCGCTGACGGGTGCTACGATTTTCAACCAAAATTAAGTTTAAAATACTCAACCGTTCAATGCGCGAAGAGAACGGGATGGTTGAGTAGCTTCAAAAATAATGTTTTTTACAAAAAAAAAAACAAAAAAAGATTTGAAAAACAACACAAAAAAAATAAACCCATTAAAAATTTTACAAAATATATTAATAAAAACACAATAAAAACAACAAAACAACCAAAAAACATAACAAAAACTATTACACCCCACCCCCCGCCGGTGCCCAAAAAATTTAAAAAATAAAAAAAAATAACAAAAAAAAAAAAAAATTAAAATTTGATAAATTTTTCATACCCACACAAGGGGAATACCCACATTTTTTTTTTAACTCCCCCCACTGACCCCCCCACAAACCCCACTTTGGTTTTTTTTTCTTTATTTTTGGGTACTTTTTTTCCCCGTTACAGATTTTTTTTTTACAACCAAAGGTTTCCCACCAAAAAATTATTAATTAAAGGCTTTTCAAATGCTTACGTCCAAAACTGACTCTTGAGTCCAAACATTAGGTCATATGAATAAAGTGAGTAAAAGCTTTTACTTTGCTCAAATGCGTACGTCAAACCATTTACTTGAGCATTTACTCACGTCGATATGACAAAAGCAAGAATTTGAGTATTTACTTTTCGAACATCCAAATCCATATGAATAAAAAGAATAATCTGAGTAAATGCTCACATAATTTTGAGTCACCTGTACAGCATACTCAGTTGAAATCGAACTAAAAGAATCGTGTGTTGCGTGGAAGGAAAAACATAAAATGTACGTGGGCGGTTTTTAAATTTATCATTTCCAATGGTAGTTGACGTAAACAGTGTTTATCAAAGCTTTGATCGTTCAGTGAAAGTTTATAAAACATGACGAGAAGGAGACGATAATAACTTCAAGCAACTCTACCGGTTTTTTTTTTTTTTCGAGAAAATGTGATTGCACAAACATTTTTAGAAGATGATTCTGAAACCCGAGGAGGAGCATTATCATATAAACAAAGGATGAAGTGTTTTTGGTGATCCCGAAATCCAAGTAACAAATAAATATTTTTGTGGAAACGATGTATTTGCATTGTTTGATTTACACCACAATAATCACCAAATTGTTTAAATTCTCATCACAACAGAAAATCCAATTTGAAAAATATTCCTACAACTTACTAAGTTCCTAGCGATTCTACTAACACAACGCCTCCCATCAACTGGAAAAACATTCTTTCCAATTCGTTCAGAACAATTTTTCGGTTTTCAGTCTGCTTCTGGTCCGACTTTACTTTGACTTTTTGCCTCATGTTGTTTATTTTCTTCGTCACTTGCTGAGCGGACATGTCTTTTTCTGCTTCGCTGACGGCGTTTGAGATTTTCCCAGCAGAGTTTTTCCAAAGGATGCAAGAATATCCACAAACTCCGCACCATCAGCAGTTATTTTGCCAGTAGTTTTGCTGCCTGTTGGATTCTGATTTCCATTTTCACTATCCTCACATGAAAAGAAAATAAGATATAATTAGCCCATTTGTAATATTGGTAAATAGAATAGACTTACTGTGATTCAGTTCATCCTCCAGATACTCCTCGTTGAAGGAATCGTCAGACATCTTCTCGTATTGATATTTCAGACATTTTTTTTGTGTGTACCAACAATGCTTTTTTCTACTCTGAGAAAAATTTCATCGTTGTACCGACAATTAAATCATGGTCAGGATGAGTATCGCATATAATGGTTACAATAACCATGAAAATGGTCGAATTCATCACGTTCATGGCATTTTTGACTACAATCATGGTAACAAGGACTATTCCGACATTATGGCAAATGTTGGATCAACTATTTTTAATGGTCGTTTTGACCATGATCATAGTCGGTTCAAAATCACTATACTGCAATAGTCATCATAACCCCCAATAATGGTAAAATTGACTATCAAATTCTTCTCTGTGTACCTAAGAAATACAAGAATTTTTTTTTTTGACAGAGCAAATGCTAAGTTCGAAATTCGAACTTACTCCGAGTAAAGTACAACTTTATTCATACGAATTTAAGCAAATGCTCAAACAGTTTACTTTACTCAAACTGGTAAGCTTGTGAGTAATTACTCGTTTTTATTCATATGGCCTATTTTTTATCTACCAATTTAAACCCCCCTTCCCCCCAACCCCTTTCCCCCCCCCCCCCCCCCCTCCAAAAAAAAAAAAAAAACCATTTTTTTACCACCTCCCGCCACCCGGTGAAAACTCTCCTTGTCTAATGTTTACTTAGCGCAGAAAAGAGGGCCTAACATAGAATGACTTGTCCAACCCCATTTTTTCAATTTGTAAGGCCTTTACTCAAAAAAAATACCAGAAACCAAGTAATAAAACCAGTCCAACCCCCCCCATTCAAAAAAATCACCATTTTTATCCGTGTGTAACTTTTTTGTCCGTGGGTAAAATTGATGAAAATCAGGGTTTAACTAGTTTGTAAATTGTTTACATGTGCAAAATTTTATAACAATCGATTCTGTGGTTATTGAGATGTCATCGAAACAAGAAGAAAATCGCCGGAGAATTCTGCGCGCCGTCATGGAACATCCGACTGCGACCATGAGATGGATCGGCAGACAACTGGGAATCACCCATACAACTGTGTCTCGGGTGTTAAAATCGTTTAAGGAGTCCCAGACGACCGAGCGGCGGGCTGGAAGTGGAAGAAAATCGAAGAAAGCTGACCCTAGGAAGGCCCGGAAGGTGTTGGATTATTTCAAGTGTAATCCGAACCTTTCGATTCGCGACGCGGCTCTGAAGGCAAAGTGTTCCGCCTGGTTCGTTCAGCAAACCATGAAACGAGCTGGGCTTTGTGTATTCAAGGTCTGCAAGGCATCGAACCGGCGTGATCAACAAAACACGGAGGCTAAATCCCGCGCAAGGAAGCTGTATCGAGAGTGGTTAACGAAACCGATGTGTGTGGTTATGGATGACGAAACCTGTATCAAGGCAGACGCAAAGCAGATACCGGGGCTGGAGTTCTACGTTGCCAAATCACGGTTTGATTTTCCGGAAGACATAAGGAAGAAGAAAGTGGACAAATTCGCCAAAAAATACTTGCTCTGGCAGGCCATATGCCAATGCGGTAAACTGAGTAAACCGTACATCACAAAAGGTACCATCAACAGCGAAATTTACCGCACCGAATGCCTCCAGATGCGTCTGTTGCCCTTCCTGCGGTCCCACGGAGGCGAGACATTATTTTGGCCGGACCTGGCATCATGCCATTGAGCGCGATCGACGTTGGATTGGTACAGAGACAATAACGTTGTTTTTGTCCAAAGTTCGAAAATTATCCAAGGTGTTTAAGAACGAGCTGGAGTTGAAGAAAGAATGGATGAAACTGACCAAAAAGGTCGGCTCCACCATTGCACATCATGTAATGAGGGGTCTTAAGCGAAAGGTGCGGGCTTTCAGCGATGGAAAAGAAATTGAATAAAGTAATTATGCCGAAACATAATCCATATGTATTAGTTCATTCCCTGAAAGTTTCAAGAAAATCCGACTTAAAATAAATTTTTGGCGAACACTTCTGTCTGGTGCATTTTTTTCGAGTACAGGCCTTAAACAAACCGGAATCGCATGGGGCCAAATCTGGAGAATACAGTGGATAAGACAGCAATTCGTAGCGTAATTCGTTCAGTTTTGCTGTGACGATTGCTGATGAGTGAGCTGCCCAAGTAACAGCAGAAACATCTTCTTTGACTAGAATATAAGAACTTTGTTGTAAAGAAGTCGTGAGGATGAAGTACCAAACATGTCTGGTGTTGAAAAAGTTTTGAGGTTGCTTTTCCACACATCTTCGGTTTAAACGTGGTACCAGAACAGTGAACAAATTTTTGTTCTATTTTCGTTCGATCAACTTTAATTTTACTTCTTGAATATTCCGATGTTGACTGTTTGTCATCTTACCACTACGAACTATCTTTACTCACTTTTGAGTAGCCATACTTTTGACTGATTTGAGTCAAACGTACTCAATTTTGGGTTGTTTGGAAATAGCGTGTATGCTAGTTGTTTGTTAATATGTTGATAGGTTGCATTCAAGAAGAACTTTAAACATGTTTTTAACATCCTCAAGCAATAGTGAAATTATTTAGAATAGATTGTCGATCCAAAACAGTGATGGCTGAAAATATGTACATACCGTTTATTTGAAATACTGGAATAAAAAAACACTAACTAAATGTAAGATTGTGGGGACACTCACTGATTCAAATAGAAGCCAAGTTGGGCATAGGGGTTTGTTCAAATATTACGTGGAGCAACAGTTTGGGAGGTTCTTTAGTATTTGTTATAAATTGTAACGCCTAATTTTGGAAGAGTCTTTTGAGATGAAGCTACGCACACATAATAACAAAAAATGTATTTGTATTTTCCTTCATACTGACATTAATTTTACGAAAACTCGTTTGTTACGGTTAGAGATGGAGTGCGTGAGACGGTTGTTAAATTCGGTTACAATGAAGTGCTGGGCTTGTAAAAATGTCGTTATTCGCATTATTTAATATATGAATATAATAGCTGCATCGTAAGCTCACTAGTGAAAAACGAATACTGTTTTGAAATATAAGTGAAGGTACAGTTCTCATTGGGTTTCAAGGCTGTGGCAGGAATCGGAAAAGAAAATACGAACATGTATACAATTTTGATACTACTTCCATGCGTAAAGCACTTTTAATTTCTTATTTGAAAAAGTTCTAAACAATCACCTTTAACGCGTAAAATACTATTAGCTACGATATTGTTTCGCCATTGAAAAATCTTGTTTATATTTTTTTTAACTGTGTTCATTTTAGCACCGTGCTTATTTGGACAAAACATATCATTATGTTATAAGCATGCTGTTGGAAGCATCCATAGAACATAATATTTGTCTTATGGGTGTTCTACAAAACATCTGGTATGACGTAAAAGATGTTCAGAAATGCCACTTTTATTGCGCTTTTCTGGTTATTGCGTGTATGAAATTAATTTATTGACGTTAGAAAAAAAAAAACTTGAGCGTTGTCTAATAGGTGTATTTTTAACATTAATATGACAAGTGGTGTTACTTGGGTGGTGCGTGGTCATGGTGAGATTTCTTCGCCAAATGGTTTTTTTTTTTCAAAAATTCAGCATCGCATCGGTCCATTAAACAAGCATACCAGCGAGTGGATAGTCATGAAGAAAACGAATATATTTTTTGGCTCAGGAAGTACTAGCACACCGGTCCCAAGCTTGATGATTCGCCCCTAAGACCGCAACTCACACCAAAACACTCTCAAATATGCTAGAGTGCATGGCAAGGTGCAGACTGCAAGAGTGTATGGCAAGGTGCAGACTGCAAGGTGTACTTCGGAACTAAGGGTTCTACAACAGTGAACCAATTTCAAAACGCTAGTTGATTGTTGATAGTACTGCCCCGTGTTTGTCCAAATAGTCGGTAAAAATCGCGAATCCCAAAAACGGTGCCCATGACTTTTCCGGACTATGGAATCATTTTTGCCTTCCTTGGAGCAGGTTCTCCAGGTTAAGTCCACTGTTTTGACTGTTCTTTCCTTTCAGGCGTATAGTGGTTGATCCATGTTTCGTCAACAGACATGAAACACCGTAGAAACTCTTTCGGATTGCGATTAAAAATGTCGAAACTGCTCTGATGTGTCATGCGATTCCGTTTTTGCCCCTCTGTGAGCAAACGCGTCACCCATCTCGCCGATAGCTCTCTCATACCTAAACGCCGATTCAAGCATTCCCGAATGTACGTATCAGGCTTTTTTGTTTCTGATGTCACAAACGGCTCTGGCCACATTCCTTTTTACCGAAATTCTCGGTAAAAATTGCCTTATCGTCATCATCGAAGTACTGGCCTTCACGCATGGTGTATTCACGATCTCCCGGATATGTTTCATCATCCATGACAATACACGCCGATTATTCACACAGTAGACTGTCATACAGCTTCCAAGCCCGCGGGTTAAAGGTTGCAGCCTGCTTTTCACTCCGTTTTGGAATTTTTCTGCTTCTTGAAGGTTTTTAGATGGATTTTTGCCTTGACACGTTGGACGTTACTATTAGAAGTACCCAGCTTTTCGACTACACTGGTTTTCGACCACATTCCGGTGCGTCCGCAAATTTACAATCCGCACCAAACTTCCGGATGGCATTTCGAACTGCCCCGATACTCACACTTTCCAGTTGACTCAGTGAAATATTGGGAATAGAGCACCATTCTTGCACAATCTGTTAACACTTTTCGGAAGAAATGCCTTGCATTTTGATGACTTCGTTGCAAAATCCAATTTCAACACAAACTTGTTTTTCAGAATATAAACAAAGCCACACCGGTTTCCTGCAGTTTCGTGTAGAAATCGTGCTAATACTTTCTGGGACACCCAATATTATCGGATTCAAGCGACGATGATCTGGACTTCATGAGCCAGATGTTGATACAGGCACAGATCATGCTACCCAGAACAAGAGACGCGAAGGACAAGGAAGAGTTTGTGTGAGGATGATAGTATTTAAAATTATTTATTTAAATTTATATGAAATCGATTATTATAATCATAAATATAATAGTTTTGTTAATTATTCATGTTTTGATTTTATTTCAAAATTTTCAAATAGAAATTAACGGATAAATTTTATTTTAAATACTAAGAAGGATTATATTGTATGAGATAATTAATTACTTTTTATAATAATAATTATTGTTGTAAAATTAATCAAGGAGTCGGACTTCCTGATCATTTGATCAGATTTGATGCCTTTGAAAAAGATCAGATGATTTCATCAAGATTTAAAATCTTTTATGACAGCCTGACATAGACATGATAGAGTTATTTTATATCAGTGTTTCAAAACATCAACATGTTTGTTTTGATAACAATACAAACAACACTTTCCTTCTGGGGAAAAAAGCTAACACAAGACAGTTGAACAAACGTAGAAAAAAATACCGTCATAACAAACATATTCTAGGTGAACCCAAACATAAACTTAGTTTATTCTGGCCGCAAACATAAACTTGCTTTATTTCAAATATATTCTACGTTTAAAATCAAGTGACATCGATGTTTGTAATAAAAGTCATGTTATGTTTATTTTAAACATATTAATGATAATAATAAAGGTACAAATTTTGGATATAAGAATACATTTTTTTTTAAATGATACTTGGATTTTACTGATTGCGAGTGGCTCATGTTGAGAGCGTCGAAACTTAGCCTTGGTCTCACGTTCTGGAGAGGGATGTACACGTTAAAATTCGCCTACCCAATAATTGTATTGTTGAAATTAACATGCCATGAATTTCATTTAAAAATTGGTTCAATGGTGTGGCGACATTGCAAATGTTAGAATAGTGTTTCGGAAACGATACTTCGTAGAAAACAGTAGTTAATCACTGGCACGAACGTTTCAAAATTGGCTGTGATGGCTGGCCCACAATTGATACGTTGCGGATGCGTTGACGTAAATTTGGCAGAAAACCTATGGGAAAACTGTCAAATCTACGCAAACGCATCCGCAACGTATCAAAAGTGGGCCAGCCATGAGTCCGTGAACGATGATTAGAGAAGTGGTAGACCATCGACATCGAAAACCGACAAAAATATCAACAAAATCATCGACTACAAAGGTGTTGTGTATCATGAATTCCTTCCACAAGGCCAGACCGGGTACAAGGAGTATTATTTGGGCGTTATCAGACGTTTGGGTGAAGTAATTCGCCTAAAAAAAGGGCCGGATTTGTGGGATGTTGCCCCACGATAACGCATCGCATACACACAAAGAATAATGATTATTAAAATTAAAAAAACCATTGCCAACATTGAAAAGTTGCGTTGGTTCTTTTTCGTAGAAAGCGGTTTACTTTCAAAACCAAAACCTTCAAACCGTCAATTCAAAATTTTGCTGCTCTACATTTAAAAGTTGAAATTTTTAAAACAAATTGTAGAACTGTCAAATCGAAACCGTGGCATCGTTGAAAATAAAAGCCAATTATTTTTATTCCAAAATAACCTTTCATCCAAAAAGTGTCGTGCAATTTAAATAAAAGTATGCTGTAAAAATACTTTTAGCATAAAAAGTTTTCTTTTCAGATGAATTGTAGAACTGTCAAATCCACACCGTGGCATATTTGAAAATGAAAGCAAATTATTTTTATTTGAAAATGAACTTTCAACTAGAAAGTATCGTGCAATCAAAATAAATGTATGCTGTTTTGATTGAAAGAAAAAGTGGTTTAACATAAAAAGGTTTTAATTTTCAAATGAATTATTATAACTTTCATAGAGACCGGAACCGGAGGTTGGCGTCGTTCAATCACCAATGTTTCCATCCCGAAAGATCCAAGTTGAAATATTTTCTCCATATCTTCCGAATGCACCTGAGCCAGCTCTAGCATCTGCTGCCGCTCGTCGTCGCTTGTGGCACCGCTGCAAAAAAAAAGGGATTATTATCAGTGACATGGCCTATTCCGTTTGCATGGTCCGTTCGGACCTTAATAACGCCGAATGTTTGTGAACTTTCCTGATAAGCGATTCGTTGGGGCGATTCGCCAAGTGGAACATTTTGAATGTGAAGCTTTTGTATTATTTGACAACAGTATAGAGAAAAAATCCATACGACGATTTCCTTTGTGTTGGTGGATTTGACAGTTCTACAATTTTCATGGTAAAAGAATCCACTTTTAATTTTACACACTGAACCGAAACATAACACTTTCAAATCAAACGAAGAACTTTCGTGGTAGATAATTTTACTTTCAATTTAATGAAAAATAAATACTTTTCAGAAGTAAAGTGCAAATATTTTAATAAAACAAGATTTATGTTTTGTGTGTAGGTGTAAAGGAGACAACTTCAGTATGCCAGACCAGTATTTTACTTGATATGGATCGTATTAGTATGCGTTTAAACATGGCTGAAATTCTCATATACAGTATTGAGACCACCTGAGATATTAAATTCACCTTGGTTGGAATGACTATTGCAGTATAGTGATTTTGAACCGACTTTCATCATGGTCAAAACGACCATTAAAAATAGTTGATCCAACATTTGCCATACTGTCGGAATAGTCCTTGTTACCATGTGGTGAATTCGACCATTTTCATGGTTATTGTAACCATTATATGCGATAGTCATCCTAACCATGATTTAATTGTCGGTATAACGATAGAATTTTTCTCAGAGTACATATTTTTTGCAATTTGACTCGACAAATAAACAATATGTGTGAACGACGATATAAATATTTCCTCAAGATCAATTCGAACCGAGATTCAAACGGAAATTAGAATCAAACAGCACGCAGCCAGTTAGCCGCAGCCCGTCTTCATCCAAGACACCCTTATGGAATTCGCTACTTGGGAAAATTCCAAAGGGCACACATCTGCGTCAATCACCGCTTCTGTCAAATTCTGATTATTTTTGTTGTTGTTAAAATTATATATTATTTTCCACTCAGGGGGAGATTCCTCTGTACTTTACATAAAAACAAAATGAATAAAGGCAAAATAACGTTTGGTAAAATACAGCTGAAGGCAGCAAAACCAGCATCCATTTCGGAAAGCGATTCAGGTGAATATAAATTGTTACAAAAAGTGTATCCTTTTCTTACATTGAACCACTTTCACAGCTGCCGGTGGATTTGGATCATTCGGCCGTATGGAACCACCTCCCGAACCGGGTCCGTCGGGCTCGACCAGGCATGCTGACGTGGATAAAATTGCCACCGAGCTGGAGAACAGCCGAATGCAAGAGGTTATGGGAATCACCGGATTTGGCCGTAAAGCGCAACAGTTCGACATCAACGAGATGATACAGAAAGCCAAGCAGAATGCTCCCAAAGCGGAAGAGGATCCGAAAGCTATTCGGACAGAGGCTTCGGCTGGCGATGAGGACTCGTCGGATGCCGAAAGCGAGGGGGGCATGATTGGACCTATGCCAACGGTGATGGATGCTGATACTACTGCTAGGGTAGTCAAGGAAAAGAAAGAACGTAAGGAGAATGACGATAGCGACGAGGACGATGATGATGACGACGATTTCGATGAAGATGCCCCCATCAATAAGATTCCCAACTCGCACGAAGTGGAGATGCGGCACGGCAACAAGGCAGTTATTGCGCTAGCGGCTGATCCATCTGGAGTGAGGTTGGCTACCGGATCAGTGGATTATAATTTGAACTTTTGGGACTTCTCCGGAATGGACAAATCGATGAAGAGTTTCAGAAGCTTACAACCCTGTGAAAATCATCCAATCAGAGATCTGCATTATTCCAACACAGGAGACATGATCCTGGTCGTTTCGGGTAGTTCTCAGGCAAAGGTTTTGGATCGAGATGGATTCGAAAAGATGGAATGTGTGAAGGGAGATCAATACATAACGGATATGTCCAAGACCAGAGGTCATGTAGCTGGATTGACCGGTGGTTGTTGGAATTTCATGAAAAAGGATGAGTTCTTGACCAGCGCAATGGATTCAACTCTTCGGACGTGGGTGTTTGCCAAATCAAAGGAACAGAAAAACGTCATCAAGACACGAGCTCAGGGAGGATTGAAAACGATTCCAACTGCTTGCACGTACAATCGAGATGCAACGTTGATCGCGGCCGGATGCAGTGACGGATCGATTCAAACTTGGGACACCAGAAGGATGTTTGTCAACACGACTCACTGCGTTAGAGAAGCACATGCCAAAGACAGTGACATTTCGTCGATCTTATTCTCCTACGCTGGACAAATTCTAGCCACCAGAGCGACCGATGAAACTCTCAAGCTATGGGATTTGCGTGCATTTAAGAAACCCCTTCACGTATTCGACAACCTTTTCTCTCGATACGACACGACCGATTGCTGCTTCAGTCCGGACGACACAATGGTGCTGACGGGTGAATCCCTTCCCAAAGGCAAGAAACAAGGAAATGTGTACTTCTTCGATACCAAAACGTTCGAAACAGTCACTGTCATTCCGATCACGGATTCACACGTCATTCGAACCCACTGGCATCCGAAGCTGAATCAAGTATTTGTCGGCTGTGGGAACGGCATCATTCGTGGCCTGTATGATGAAAAACGCAGCATGAGAGGGGCCAAACTGTGTGTCGTTCGAACTCATCGAAAAAAGAAGGACATGGAAATGATTGGGACGACACAGGTCATAACGCCCCATGCTCTCCCGATGTTCCGACAGGAGAAGTCCCGTTCACATAGGAAGAAACTTGAAAAGGATCGTCTCGATCCGGTGAAATCAAGACGACCGGATCTGCCCATCACTAGCGGTCAAGGAGGAAGAGTTGCCAGTTCGGGCGGAACACTCTCATCATATGTTATCAGAAATCTTGGACTCAGCAAGAGGGTGGAGGACGATCAAGATCCTCGTGAAGCCATCCTCAAGTACGCTAAGGAGGCTGCCGAGAATCCCTACTGGATATCCCCTGCTTATAATAAGACTCAACCCAAACCCATCTTCAACACAGAAGATGAACCGGACAGCAAGAAGCCGAAAACCGAATGAAATTAGTAACCTAATAAAAGTTCTCTTTTATGTGTTCCGTTCAGATGTGAATCCATTGTTCAGCGTTTTATTCTTAAAATATAGCATCCTGCAACCGGAAGCAGTCACTCGCAATCTTCCACTTATCTCCCTGAGCTGTAATCATGAACGTCTGTTGGAATGGTTTGGTGGGATTATCCTGAAACTTCACTGTCCCCGACACCTGAATGATGAACGTCAGCTGAGACGAAACGGCGTCGTCGATGATCGGTTGCGCGTCCAGGGTGCTCATGATGTGCTCGGAACGAGGCAGCTCCTGGAAATACTTCTGGATGTTGTCCTTACCGGTGGCACCGTTTCCGTTCCACACCAGTAAGCCGTTGTCCATGTAGAGCCGAGCCATTTGGTGGCGCTTCTTGTCGACGCTTTCGTAGTACAGCTTAGTGAATTCCTCCGCCGTTCTGCAAGCGGTGTCAATTTTGGTACGCAGTTCCTAAAAACAATCATTGATGGTGATAACATAACCTTAAATGCTACGAATGGCCAGAAGATTTCACTTACCGGATCAATAACGGCCGTCATATTGGTAGATAATAACTTGCTGAGATGAGTTGAAGAATAGGTTGCAAATGTTAAAGGAAACTTTCAGTATAATTCCAGATTTTTTCGCTCAAAATCGACTGCAAACAAATCGACGCCGCTTGGATATTTTCAACCTTTTTGTTTTCAGGCAATTTTGACAGATGAATAATGACAATCAGGCTGGCGGACCTTCAGAAACGACAACTAGATCAGCAAACACGAAAATAAGAAACCAAAAGAGCTCAAAACCCTCGTTCCACTTTACTCAGAGACTGATACCGTTAACGTTTAAAACGTACACAGAGAAAAGTTTGCTGGCCAATTTTAGCATTATTATTCCCAATCCAGCCTACCAGCTATAGGCCAGTATCGACTTAAAAAGTAAAGTGGTTATAGAATTTTGTTCAATATTACCAAGCGGAATTTTGACAATTGATCTGCATGGAGTATTTCCTTGATGATTTGTGCACCAATAGTATTCACATTTTAGTCCCATTTCAACCTTTTAACATCACTTTGTTTACTGAAATTGATGACGTAACAGAATAACTGTCAATGTCCCTATGTCAAAATTGAAACACTAGCGCCACCCCATTAGACATCCCATACTAATTTGAATCGACAGTTCTTATTTCTAATTTATTTCTATTCATCAACAGGTTATGTATAAATCCCAATGATGTTACTGAAAGCTAAACTAGAATGGTACATTAATGGCGGAAAATCTATTAAAGGGTCTTTGTAAACCGCCAATTGCGCCATACATACTGTAATTGTTTCGCTGTAGAGGTAACCGTAGTATCGAACTATTCCTCAGGGCTCGGGGTTGCACGTTGATGTTGATTTGCTCCAGAAAATCACAAGCGGTCGTTTGAGCCTGGACGTCTGTTCTCTGGGGTATAAATATGAAGAAATGTCATAGAACTTACCTTGCCAGCACTCCAGGAATTCAAGAGAGAGACTCAAATCGCCGAGAATAGTTTTCTTAACCTCTTTCGACCGCCAGTCGTAAAGTTAGTTGAAGATAGTTTCCGTGCAATCACTATCCCAACTTTTCGAAGCTATCGCGTTCAGCAGATCCTCTGCGGGAATGGAAAATGTGTTCAGCAGATCTGAAATATTCAAAATAAGCACTGTTAACATGGCAAAGAAGAACATCTAAAGTAATTTATTACCTTCAAAAAATTCAGTGACTTCCGCTGGCAAACCAAGTACCTCATCCACCAAACGGTAAACTTTACTTTGCTTCTTCATTTGCAGTTTTTTTTTCTTTTAGAACGACAAAGCAGCTGATTGTTTTTCGCACACGGTAATTTATTTCGTTTTAAGTGCGAAGATGGATAGAATAGGGCAAAGTGAAACACACTTAAATCTAGGGTTTTTTTTCATTAGGGCGAATCTACAATTGAGATATTCTCTCAGGGCTCGCTCTCTTTCATTCATAAACCAATCACCTTTACGTTTTTCATTCTACTATTTGAAGAGTATGCTAGCCAGCACTGTTGTGTTTTGATCTGTACTGAAGAATCCCTCAAAAGTTTTATAATGGCGCTGTAATGAATGAAAGAGAGCGAGCCCGGAGAGAATCTTTCAATTTTAGATTCGCCCTAATGAAAAAAACCCATAGAAATGACATTTCTCGCCCCATTGAAAATTATTTGCGAACCATATCAGTCTCATTGGAAACGAACCTGTGTATTAAGTGACGAGTATTCAAAATTATGTGCGGCAAATGAAAATCATACTGGCTAACATGATTTCAATTCGAAGCAAAAATTTACCGATATAAAACCAAATAAGAATGCTAAGATGGAACAGTTGGTACAAATATTTTTTCATTTCAGTGTCCTTTTCAAAAATTAAAATCGGTCCCTTTCGAATGAGCACTCTCCAGTAAACGGCTTGAAAGATCGTGTTATGCTCATGACGTTCCCTCGTTCTGTAAACAAAGACAAAAAGTACCTTGAGAACAAGGTAAAGCATATTGCCAGCTGCCATATTATTCTCATATACACGCTCATTCGATCTTACTCAATGTTGAGTAACTTTTACTCAATTTTACTAAATATATCTAAAACGTCAAACGCTGAGTAGTCCTATTTATGAATTTGATTGTTTGATTGTTGATTGTTATTCAAAACACACGAAAACTGCGCCAAACTCAATTTTGAGATAACTACATATTATTTTTTTCAATAATTTAAAATGGGTCGGATAGCGTCTTTGTCAATTTGCGCTTCGGAAGTTAATTTAAAATCTAATTCGTATTCGAAAAATAATTACCAGTCACGACATGGAGCAGATAGCAACCACTGTAGATGCGAACGCGTTTCTTAAAAAAGCTAAGCTGTTTTATCTTGACTGGAATTCGTTGATTTTTAATAGTATATTACATTACAGATAAACCAAACATTTTCGAAACTCTTTCTGGCGTATGAATCGAAACCAGACTTAAGCATACTCGGGCACTACTGCGGATCAACGGCGAAATAAAAAAAGCGGAACGATAAAAGACTCATTTTCATATATTTTTGTTTTAATGTTTATGAGTTAGTTCAACTCGAAACTAAATAAATTTCAGGATTAGGGGATTATTTTACTGTCGTTAAGGTTACGCTTCATCGTAGAATAATTTTTTTTCCAAACTTCAGTGAAATTTTCTGAATCGTTCGGAAAATATAATCATTAAAAAAATTAAATCGTGCTAAATTCTCCACCGTGGAGGAATTTTTTTTGGATAAGGCCAGTATTCAGCTCAAAAGTAATGTGCATTAGCATAGGACAAGTAATGGTCAAGAAATGCTTTTACTGTCGAGATTTCTTTTTTTTTTGTTGTGGTGAGGAACCACTGCGTCCACTGAATTGAACTTTTTTAGTAAATTTCTTACCTTGTATGCAGTTGAAAAGTAAGGAAAACTGAAGACGGTTACATAACGTCAGTACCGTCTGCTCATGTAGACTAAATGGGGCTGTCTCTTTTTCTCGTGGAATAATATTCCGTTCGATTACTTTGCAAGGAAGATTGACATTTCACCCATACTGGAGCAATTGTCGAAATTACTTTCAGTAAAAATGGCAAGAATTACTTCTGGTCTTTACTTGCCAGCTGCATACAGGGCTATAAGCCGGAAAAATGAATTTTATGAATTATGGAAAATTAAAAATAAAATATTTTCTTGTTCGATAACTCTTTTAATGCTTTTTTTTCGAGTAATGCTCGAAAAACAATGGGCTCGACACTCGTTTTCATACCAAAATAAAAATAAAACGGGGATTACTCAAATTGAGTTTTGTCAATGAAACTCAATTTAGTGTACGTTCGGTTTTAACGATTTTGAGTTAATGTTACTCAAATGTGAGTGAAACCGGATGGCAAACAAACATCCATGTTTGTAATGAGACACCGCGAAGTTCCTTCTAGTTGTATAAATTTTATCTAATTTTCGAGTTTATATCGTTGTGGATCTTCCTGAAACAGCGATTCTAGCCAGGCTTCAAGTGAAATTAAACAATATGATAATCATAATCATAAAAATTAAATTCTTAAGTTTTTGCGTACGCATGCAGATTTTATTACAATAATAAAATTGGTATACGTTAACTTTATTTTAAAAAATAAGCTTTTTCTTAAAATTATTCAGAAAAAATGCCTGAATAAGTGTTATACTCAAAATTGAGAAACAATCATCATCGCGTTTTCGATCACCTCAAATATCAGCGCTAATTGACTCAAAAATATTCAGTAATAACGTATTCATCCAATCAATTTGTATACTTAAGTAACGTACAAGAGTTACTTAATACCTACATGCAGAAATTCAACCAAGAAACATGCGTTTGGCTGGCTTTTGAATCGAAACTGCTTAAATTTCGTGCATTTCTGAAGACATTTCATAACTTTTTTTTTGCTTTTATCTTTTTCGTACCACTACATAAACATTGCAGCGACTATAATACCTTGTACTTTATATACGTTGGAAACGTACATCACACTGACGTTTCTCTTTGTCAATCTTGACAATTCAAGATGTGTTCAAAAATTACGATACATGAAATGAAAGGGACCGAGGGCCAATCACAAATTACGTTTGCGATTTCTGAAAAACACACGAGTATGTAATCGTTTATCGTTGAGCGATGGTTTTTTTGTGTGAATTTGATAAGGATTTGCAGCGATCTAATGTGAAATCGCAAAGTGGCGTACCCCTCGGATTTAAGTGCCAATTTTAGAATAAAAATGATTGATTTATTTTCAGTGTTAATATTATTTCCAGTAAAAACTAGATGTATCAATGTTGATATCACGAAATACTATATAACTCAGGCAAATAAACTTAAGAATGTCTTAATTTTCAACTTATGAACGATGCTTTGAAATTTCATAAGGCTGAATTATGAATGGATTTGTATTCACACGACGTTGATCTTGTACCCTATCTTGTACGCCTTTCCCGATTACAAGTGTTGATATATATTAGTTGGCAAGTCATTCGACTATAGTCGAGTATCAGTACACGACACTGAAGACACTGCACATTGTAGACGAAATACGCGTATCCGCCAAGATAAGCAATAAAAGTAGTTGGAATTAAATAGTAATAACTTATCTTTCATTTCATTTTCTAGTAACAGATATTTCACCGAAAAACCTCACACTCGCCAAGATTCAATGTACAATAGACTAATGCACAGAAAAAGCTAACCTCACTTTTCACCATGAGAGTAAAAAAGATAGAAACAGCCATCGTGTTCTCCGTCCTTTTTTTTCACACACGAATTTCTGAACACAAGGGCACCAGTATCTGTCAAATCTGAGGTGTGACGTCACTGTGATTTGGACCATGTGATACACACGGGGAAACCCACACATTTTTTTAACCAAAACCCATGGAAAATTCCCAATTTCCTGTTTTCCCCCCCAAAAACCAAAGGAAATTTTTGACCAAAAAAAAAAAAGATGGCCCCAAAAATGTTATTAATAGTACACAGAAGAAGTGTGGGTAAAAAAATAGCTATCATTTATTGATCACATTGCCAAAATCCATAAGTCGGACACATATGTCGTTTTCGGTTATTGCCAGTGCGGAGCTGGGTTTTATTTGTCAAATTTACATTTCCTTAACACTACACACAAAGTTATTACCGAAGTAGGTAAAATTTTACTGGGTTTTCGAACAGCTGAAAATTCAGTAATAAACCGAGCAGTATTTTGCTTTGCTCAAAACTCCGTCAGGGAACAAACCGTGAACTGTCACACACAACTACTGACTTTTTCGGTAATCTCTTTGTTTACCGTTGGTTTACTGAGTTTTTCGGTATTTCTCAAGGGGTTAGTCACTTTTTTGGAAATCTGATCCAATGGTCAGGAAGTCCGACATCTTATGGGATACCAGGATCTAAATCCCATGTTAAATTCCGTTTACTGATTCGGAAAAATAAAGAATCGAAAAGAAATTTCTGCAGGAGTATCCACCTGAAGGTCGGTATCGTGTTCAAAAGAAATTCCTTTTTCTATACCAAACCCATGTTAAATTCCGTTTACTGAAACGGAAAAGTTAAGAATCGAAAAGCAATTTCTGGGGCAGTATCCACCTGAAAAGAACGAAAAATTAAATTTGAATTTGTAACCCACATGCCCCTTTCTTTCCAAAAATATTCCCTCGATTCTTCCCTAGTGAAAGTGACATTTCTTCCTCAACAATTGTCAAAATTCCGCTTGGTAATATTGAACAAAATTCCGTAACCTCTCTACTTTTTAGGTCGGTATCGTGTTCGAAAGAAATTTCTTTTTCTATCCCAAACCCATGTTAAATTCCGTTTACTGAAACGGAAAAGTAAAGAATCGAAAAGAAATTTCTGCAGTAGTATGCACCTGAAAAGAAAGAAAAATAAAATTGGAATTTGTAAGGTTTCCACGCAAACTAATGAGAGCTGTCACTTTTACTTTCGGAAAAAATATTCCGCTCGGTTATTCCGTAAGTGAAGGTGACATTTCGTTCCATGCAGATCAATTGTCAAAATTCCGCTTGGTAATATTGAACAAAATTCCGTAACCTCTCTACTTTTTAAGTCGATACTGGCCTCTCTCCTTACAAATAACGAATTTAAAGTTTGAATCCTATCAGGTCAGGATACTCCTGCAGAAATTTCCATATTAGATGTCTTTGTACTATTCCGTTGTCAGTCAAGGAATTTATATCATGCGAATGAGATACAAAAAGACATTTCGCTTGGTAATATCTGAACAAAATACCGTACCTCTACTTTTTAAGTCATTTTCCATTGCTGGAAATAATTTTGCTGGAATGAAAAAAAAAAAAAAACAAAATTTGGTGTGACCCCTAAAATACCCTATTGTGAATGAACAATCATGCAATAATGGCATGACAGATTCGTTCAGTGTACGCACGCATCAACTTTTCATAAATCCGAAACGTCAAACCGAAAATATTGGTCGCGAAAATGTTGAACGCTGATATTTGGAAATCGTGGGAAAGAAGTGGAAAATCTGAATTGTAATTGCAGTTTATTCTTTCTAAAACATTGTGTAAAATGTTGCTCAGGTGACGTGCTTCCGTTTGATGGTAGTGTTTTGGCAAATGGTGCACTATTTGCGAAGAAAACATGAATTATATTTAGGCGTTGATTCCTCGAATCGCAAATGAAAAAAGTTTTCTTTTTCTTACTGGCTTTCTTGGTGATGGAGCCGCTCTTCGTTCATTGTTAGAAGTTTAGTGTGTTCTCGCACCGGAGCGATTTTAGTGGGATACGGCGATCCGATTTAGCAGAACACTATCAAAAACAATACGGCAGCACGTTTCCACTTGAGCAAATAGTTGTTGAGTTGCAGGTAACCTTGAAATTGTTATTGTTTTCCTTTTCGCAGTTTGAAACATTGTAAAGCTCAACTGAAGGAAGATAGCAGTCCTCTGTTCGGGAAAAATGATCGGAAGTCGGGAATATCTCGGGCAATTTACGAATTGGTCTCACATGGCATTCGGGGACAGATCAAGAAGGAAAGCGCGCTCGCCATGTTGGGCGATCTGGCCAACATGCACAATGACATTCCGTCGATCATGTTAGACATTTTTGGGGTACTGGATGCGGAAACGGTTGTCGGTGGCGGCGGAAGCGGTGCGGATGCTTCCACCGAAGAACGCGCAGCGTTCTGCTACATTGCTAAGGGATCGGAGCGGTATTTGTCGGAGAAGCTACTGAAAGAACGGCTCGAGATTGACACGCTGCAGGATGTGGGGACGATTAAGAATAGGACTTTCTATACCAAGTTCATCAAGGTGAAGACGAAACTTTAGTGAGTATTGAATGATTTGGATTTTAGAATGAAATTTGATGCGATTTATCGTTTTTTTTTTTCAGCTACAAGCAACGTCGATTCAATTTGTTTCGTGAGGAAAGCGAAGGTTACGCCAAACTGATAACGGAGTTGAATCAGGAGTTCAACGAGTCGAACACTGTTCTAGGCATTCTGGAAATAATCAAATCGCTGATAGGCTGTTTCAATTTGGATCCGAATCGAGTACTGGACATAATGTTGGAATCCTTTGAAACACGTCCAGAACATGATAAGATGTTTATTCCGCTGCTTCAGTCTTACATCAACGATGGGAATATCATTTGCGAGGTGTTAGGCTACAAATATCGACACTTTGCCGACAGTCGAACTCCGCAATCGCTGTTCAAGGTGACGGCCTTGCTGTTGCAGCACGGAGTCATCTTGTTGGATGACATTTACGCTTGGCTTAGCCCAACAGATAAATTAATAATAACAGAATGGGAGACCGAAGTGTCGGATGCAAAGGAATTCGTTCGAAGGTTGAATGTGGTATCGACGAATAAAGATAAGGAACCGGAACCTGAACCGGAGAAGGAGGTGACACCTGAAAAATACGCCACCAATCAAAAGTGGGGACTTTGCGAAGCGCTGCTTCATGTTGGCGACTGGAATACGGCTCAGCTTTTGCTGAAAAAACTTCCGGAGCAATCCGTCATGGTGAACGAGCGCATAGCGAGGGCTCTCTGTCGATTGCTGCACATGATAATCGAACCAGTCTATCGCCTGAAGTGTGCACTTCCGTGTAACATCAAAGGGCGTCCAATCAGCAACGGGCTCAGCAAACTAGCACCTGCGCCAGTTACCACAATCTCTAAACTTCGCAATCACGCCTTTCCCATGTTCACCGCCTTGGGACCCTCGCTGCATTACGATTCCGTTCTGCTGTACAAGCTTCTCCGCTTGGTCCGCATTATTCTTACGGAAATGAATGTCGATCCGATGAATCCACCCGCGCCCGGATCGGAGAATGAACAACTGTATTACGACATCATAACCCTGCTGGATGCTTCGATTCTTCCGGCCCTGTCCTACATGGATTGCAACTGTTGTGTGGCTGAAGAAATCTGGTCAATAGTAAAGCTCTATCCCTATCAATATCGGTTCAGTCTGTATGCCCGCTGGAAGAATGATACGTACCAGCTGCAGCCGAAGTTGATCCGTCGTCGAGGAAATGCCCAGAAGCAAATCAAAGCTCTGATGAAGCGGGTCAGCAAAGAAAACAGCAAACCGGTCGGACGGCTGATCGGTAAACTCAGTCACTGCTCGCCGGGTTTTTTGTTCGACTATGTAAGAAGTCCATTGATTGTTCATTATTCACAAACTCATTCCAACGTCCTTTCCAGATCCTATTGCAAATTCAAATCTACGACAATCTAATCACACCGGTAGTGGATTCCTTGAAATATCTTACCTCTCTCTCGTACGATGTGCTCGGGTACTGCTTAATCGAATCGCTGGAACAAGTGGATCGAAATCCGATGCAAAACGACGGAACCTCCATTTCGCTGTGGTTGCAGAGTTTGGCTAACTTCTGTGGAGCCATCTACAAGAAATACAACATCGAACTCAGCGGACTGTTGCAGTATGTTGGCAATCAGCTGAAGGCGCATAAGAGGTGAGATTTTCCGAGGCTGTTATTCAGAATGCCGTTTTGATAACTAAGGTTTATTTTCAGTTTGGATTTGTTGATTCTGAAGGAAGTGGTGCAAAAGATGACCGGTATTGAAGCGGCCGAGGAGATGACGTCTGAGCAAATCGGTGCAATGTGCGGTGGAGAACTGCTGCGAGGCGAGGCCGGATATTTCAGCCAAGTGCGCAACACTAAAAAGTCATCCCAGCGCCTGAAGGATGCCCTGGCTAGCAACGACCTAGCAGTGGCCCTTTGTCTTTTGATTGCTCAGCAGAAGCACTGCGTTATTTATCGTGAAACGGCTTCTAGCCATCTCAAGCTAGTCGGAAAGCTGTACGACCAATGTCAGGATACACTGGTCCAGTTCGGTACGTTCCTGGGATCGACTTACTCAGTAGAAGAGTACGTCGATCGCTTACCCACCATTCACAGTATGCTGCAGGAATATCACATCCACTCGGACGTAGCGTTCTTCCTGGCCCGGCCGATGTTTTCCCATGCCATCAGTGTAAGTTGTAGATCTTCCAGACACTTCCGGGTCATTCCTTCTAATCTCAAGTAAACTTGTTCTTACAGCAAAAATACGACCAACTTCGAAAGGCGGATCAAAATTCAAAGAAGCTGTCCACCTCGCAGAAAATGGTCAAATATCTGGAGGCAACCGCTTTCGTCATGAACCCGGTAATTGAATCGGTCCGTCCCCTGCACCCACCGAAAGTTTGGGAGGACATTAGTCCTCAATTTCTGGTTACGTTCTGGTCTTTGAGCATGTACGATCTGCAAGTTCCGGCTGAAAGCTATCAACGTGAAATCAACAAACTCAAGCAACTTTCCATTTCGGCGATGGACTCCAAGGAGCAAAATGCATCGAAGAACAAGAAGGAACAGGAACGGCACGTGGCCCTGATGGAGAAACTGCAGGACGAACGGAAAAAGCAACAGGAGCATGTTGACAAGATTATGCACCGACTGACAAGCGAAAAGGATTCATGGTTCCTGTCGCGCTCGGCCAAATCCGCCAAAAATGAAACCATCACCCAGTTCCTGCAGTTGTGTCTCTTTCCAAGATGTACCTTCACGGCGCTGGATGCGCTCTACTGTGCGAAATTTGTCCACACCATTCACAGCCTAAAGACGGCCAACTTTTCCACGCTGCTTTGCTACGATCGAATATTCTGCGACATAACATATTCGGTGACGTCCTGCACGGAAAACGAAGCCACTCGGTACGGGCGCTTCCTGTGCGCGATGTTGGAAACGGTCATGCGTTGGCACGCTGATCAGAGTACCTTCAACCGGGAGTGCTCGAACTATCCCGGATTCGTGACCAAATTCCGAGTCAGTAATCAGTTCTCCGAAGCGAACGATCACGTCAATTATGAAAACTACCGTCACGTGTGCCACAAATGGCACTACAAGATCACCAAAGCGATGGTGTTCTGCTTGGACTCCAAGGACTACATGCAGATTCGAAACTCGTTGATCATTCTGATGCGAATCTTGCCGCATTTCCCGGTTTTGGCCAAACTAGCTCAAATCATCGAAAAGAAGGTCGAGAAGGTCCGGGAGGAAGAGAAGAATCAACGCCAGGATCTATTCGTTCTGGCGTCCAGCTACATCGGGCAGTTGAAGGCCAAGTCCGGGCAGATGATGCGCGAAAGCGACTTTCATCAGGTGGCGGAGAAGCCCATCAAGGTGGAACCGCAGGAATCGAAGGCGATGAACGGGGATAGTAAGAGTGGTGGGTGTTAGGAATAGTTTCCAACTGTTGAAACGTTTGCTAAATTTATTTTTATTTTTTCAGACCGCAAAGAGATCAAGTCCGAGAAAAAGATCATCGTCGTCAACAGTTCGTCGTCCGGTTCGAAGGTACAACATAACTCGTCCAGTTCGGCGGTAAACGCGAACAACGGTGGAGGCAGCAACAGCAGTAACAATCCGGATGTGAAGATTATTGAGCGTGAAATGAAGAAGGAAACTCCGGTGCGGGAATCGATCAGGGAAGCATCCGTCAGCAGCACCACGAAGGAAAAGTCGTCGAAGGAGATCAAGCGCGAGGAACGGGCCCGCGAGAAAGAACGCGAACGGGAGGAAGCAGCCGCCGAGAGGAAGCGCGAAAAGGAGAAGGAGAAACGGCGTGACAAGACATTGAGAGGTTCGTAAGAGTTAGTTTTCCTAAGTAGGTATTGAAACTAATGTTTTGTATGTGTGTGTGTGAAATAGCAGCAGCTACGGTCGCCGCCGAGTATGAGCTTCAACAGCAGCAGGTACTCCAGCATAGTGAACGGGATTCGCGCGCCAGCGAAAGGGACAGAGATCGTGACCGCACCGAACGGGACCTCAGTTCGGTTTCCAACTCCAGCAACGAACATCGTCGCAGCCAGGATCCGCCAGAGCACGAAAGAGGTTTGTTGTTGTTTTCTCGTTGTGATTCCTAGATAACTGACTCCTTCTTTCTCTCCATTACAGAAGTCAAACGTCGCAAGCTGGAAAGTTCCTCGAAGGTTAGTATTGTGGTGTAAAAACACTTGACAGAGTGCTAATTCGTAAGAAAAGATAGAGAAACAAAGATAAAACTGATGTGCAGTGCCAAAACCGGAAAGAAAAAAAAACAGGCAAGAAGAGAAGAAAGAGAAATAAGTGTCTCGGCTGGAAAGTCACACATCCGATGGGTTCGTTTTTCCAATCCCAAACGGTGACCGACCGATGATCGTCGCTGGTACGACGAGTAAGCTGCTGCAGGGGAGAGACAGGACAATGTCAATTACTAAGAACCGATAGGACCGAGGACCGTAGAGCAGATAGGAGCAATGTTGTCGATTAATCTGAGACATAAAACCGTGAATCTTTTTTTCTCCAAAACGCTATCCCGCTATGATCTAATTCAAAAGCCGACCCTTAAGTAATGTTTTCCAATCAATGTTGAATCAACAAGGCAAAAGTTGTAATCAACAGACTTGAACATCAGTCTGTAAGTCTGTAGGGTAGATTCACGGTTGCGCTGGAACTGGATTGATGAGAGAGAAGACGATACTGAGGATAATGCCACTGGATTTTGAGGAGTACGGAATGAGGATGAGTGAAATCACAAAAGGAGAGATTCGCACAACGATGCCGGAAGACGACAGATAAAATACCGGGGCACCAAGGAGAGGATGATCAATTAAACACTGACAATCGTTCGGAAGGCCACCGAAGCTATTGGGAATGGCGCAAACCAACTGACTCTGAAATCGTTTTCCGATTAAAAACAATAGCATAAACTTGATTTGAAATTCACAAACAATGAGATAACAGATTGTCAGAAGCAAAAATCAGTGATTCATTCTCAACTCACGAATAAATTGAAGCTAACTATCAAAAACATGACCCCGAGCTGGCTTCGCCCTAGCTGTTCAAAGATGCTACATTTTTGCAACCATTGCTATGCCAGTATTACCAGAAAATCTAATTTCAAACCATCGTAAACAAATGCAGAATGCAAACCGAACGAAAATTTGGAAGCCGCCTTCTCAACCCGGGAGCTCATGCTGAGGGAATACACAACCGTTGGAAGTCTTCGTAAAGTGATTTTTTAAAAGTGTTCAGTTTGATCCAGTGATTCAAATCGATTAGCTTAAAGGGACATCATACGGCCGGCCTTCTTTAAATTAAACGAATAACTGCTAGCTTCTTTTAATATACAGCAAGTTTAGTATATTCGCGTAAATAATGCAACAAACTTAACTCCACCAACCGAATAATCTTCAATTCGTTTTTACGTTGAACAACAAAAGTGCATAAATCCGTTTGAAGAAAAAATCGTTCAGCAGACCAGAATTCTACAGTTTCCAGTTGCCAATCCGTCAGTCTCCCCTGCGCAATTGTCATCCTAACGTGTTTGATCCTGCCCTGGCTCGGCACTCTACCGGTCGGCGGTTTCCTTGTTAACCAATCCGTTGTGAGCGCTCGTAGTCGTAGTTCGTAGTCCTCTCTTCCGTGGGCCTGTGCCAAGGTACGTATTGCTTTCACACAGACAAAAGAAAGAAACCGAATCTCTATCCTACTATTCATTGATTCGATGATTAACATTGCTTCACAACAACAACAACAGAAATGGTTTTGTTATTTACCGGTGCTATCTGTAGGGTATGTCTACGATTATTTAAAGTAATAGGGTTTTTTGGGACAACTTACTACTATTCTTAGGAGTTGCTGTTTGATAAATCATTAAAAATTAAGGAAGTACTGTACTTTTCTAGTGGAATATGAAACAACGTGTGAACATTTTTTGGAATAAACTTGGAATCTACAAACTCACGAATATTACAGTCTCATCTCGATTTTGGTAGCACGGAGTGATTTTCATGCCATCAAAAATTACGAAACGTCTTCAAAAATAATGTTATGGCTTTTTTTTTAACACTTACGTGCCTGACATCTATTTTCAACAAAGAATTCCAAATCATGTTTCTCAAATTCCAAATCCTGTGTTTCAGACTCTTTTACAAATTGCTGCTACCTCTCCCTGCATATTGTATTTCCACAAAATTTCGTTGATGGATCCTATAACCTTCCGGGGATTGATGGTCCCTGTAATGATTTAATAACTAGCAAAATTGACAACACTGTATCTAAGAAGAGCCATTAATTAAAATTACGTTCTCCTGTACACGCGTGTTTTATTTACAATTGTAACATTTTGGCGACGCGGTGTAAATCGTATTAAATTCGTGGAGAACGGTTCCGGATTGTACGATTGAATCGTCCGGACCGGGAGATTAAATTCGGAAACTTTGTTGTTACGTTTCGAGAGGCCAAATCGCCGGTAAACAGACGTGAGAACCAGTCGAAAAGTGAACATAACCTCTTATTCCTGTGAGAAAGGCAGTACGCGGACAACTCACAATTCTACGCTGGAAAGTAAATTCGAAGTAGAAAAGAAAAGCTAAATATGGAATCCAAGCCATCGTTGTCTCCGTTTGACACAACCGATACATCCTCGGTAGGTACTCGCTGGAGAAAATGGAAACAGTCGTTGGAATTGTTCCTCGAGGTGAACTGCATCGCATTGCCATCGCGGAAAAAATCCTACTTGCTGCATTTCGCGGAGACTGAGGTCCAAGACATCTTCGAAATTGAAGGCCATGACGAAAAAACCCCACCCCCCCACAAAAAACAAATTTTTTTTTTAAGAAACTACTCATCTAATCTCCTTTACATACACTTTAACCTTACTCACCTCATTAACGTTTTCGCCCCAAATCGTATTCGGAGTTGGCAGCACCCTCTCAGATTACAACGAAACTTTCTGGGTGTGTAGACCATGACTAGATAAGCCACTTTGCATACTTAGTTTCTTCATTTTTTTTCTAGACTGTCTTTTGAAAAGGGCTAAACTTTTTTTATCGATTTTTTTCAAATGTGTTTAATAAAAAAATGACTACTCCTACAAAAAAGTGTTGTATGAGTGATTATCACAAAATAAGTCAAGTTTCAAGAAAAAAATATTGAAAAAAAACCAAAATGAGCCCTACACTGAAAAAAATCATTTAAAAAAATTCAAAGTCGATTTAAAAAAAAACACTATTTTTGATTTCGATGAAATTTTGTCTCAAGATAGGTAATTATGTTCCCTACCAACCGTTCATACATCACAAGATGGGCACTTTTAAGGAAACAAAGTTTTTCTAACAAAAACTTTTTCATGTCCCATTGATTTTTTTTTCAGTGTATTTTGTTATCAAAAACTAAACCAGTGAAGGTCATAACCATCCCAGAATCCAATGAAACTCAATTTGTTAGGAGATTTTGTCCTATTTATTCAATCATTTGGAAGGGTTTTAATGTTTGATCGCAATATGTATTGAATTTCACTTTTATATATTCATTTATTTATAATGTCTCATATATACATATTATAATATTTGTCTTAGAGCTATTTTTAAACATGTTCTTTTCTATTTTTTTACAGATCATGGTAAATATGTTTGGTTCATCTCCTGAATTAGAATACCTTTTTGCCTCTACTTTGTCATCAGGAATAGGTAGAAAACTGTGGAATTTCTGAGTGCCTGGTATTGTTTTGGCGTTATTATATATTTCTTCGAGTTCTTCTGACATTTTAATGTACTGTTCAGTGGATACGTAACAGAAATTTAATTTGGTGATATTTTTATCTGTCTGTTCAACTGCCCAGTTATATAACTCTCGTGGGGTTGTTATGGTATTTCCATAATCTCGAGCAAGACTTGCTCTCTTTGCCATTCGCTTGAGAGTGCCACCAATAGCATCACAGGAACCTTTTCCATGGGACGATGCAAAAAAAATGCCATTCTGCTCTTAATGCATGCTTTGACTGGAATCTACATAGACTAGCAAAGTTCTTCTTATTTTTGTATTGTGATGCTGCCCCATCAGACATAAAATAAATTTTAGAAAAGTTCGTTAATTTTTTCATAAAATCTATCATTATTGAGATGAACAACTGAACTGCAACTGTATCGTGAGTCATTACTTCCGATATGATAATGAAGCTAACATTTGCAAGTTTATTATCTTTCTTATAGTAAATTTCAAATGGGTGTATTGTTGCTTGCGAGTTGTTCCAATGATATCCTTGAGCAGAGTTTTGAATTATAAATGAATAATTTTCAGAGAAATCACAAATCGCAAGAATTTCATCATCCTTTAATGAATCTTTTTTATTTCTGAGAAATGATGATTGTTGTTTATAAATAAAGTCATGAGTTATAAGTTTGTCAATTTTATCAACGAGATACGGAACAAATTCATCAACAGGTTTAATAATCGTTTCTAAATTACAGCGATCAGTATTCAACCACTGCTGAAACATAACATCTTCTTTGTCATTTGATTCTAATATCAATGTAAGTTCCTCTTCAATATGTTCATTGGAAGCACACTTTTCACAAGCACGGAAAAAGCATTCATCTGTTTTGGTGGAAATATCGCAAAGCATTTTTTGTATTATTTCATCTTGTGACTTAATTCTTAAACTGTTGAACATTAAATTTCCATTTTCATGAATTGTACATATGCATACATTATGTATACCAGTAGAGTCAAGCAAAATACAATGCTTTGGTCGCAACTGTGTAAATACTGTGAAACCAATATTCACAATTTTGTACATATCTACAAAAATCATATAAGCCTCTTTGAGCGACATCATCAAAAGTCGTTTTTGAACTTGTTGTTTTTTGCCATTTCGAACCTCAGAAACAAAATCATTTGTTCCTGGCATTGGTCTGCTGATATCGTTATCATCAAAGAATTCTCCTACTAACTGTTTTGTATCGTCATCCATACCATGCCCCCTTCTTTTTTCGGTATTACAAAGAATACCCTGTTCATCAACAAGATCCTTTACCTGCCTCACCATATACATTGAGAGTGCGTAAAACTCTCTTACGCTTTTATTTACCGACCAAGACTTAGGCAGTACAGATAGTATTTTAATCTGTTCGCTTCTGTCAGTTGTATGGTGATTGAACTTCTCCTTTAACTGCAAAATTATCTCGACATACGCCTCCACTTTGCCAACATCCGTTGAATCTATTCCGAAGATATTTTTTCGCACTGCTTTCGTAATCTGCAATGATTTGTTTATGCGATATTCCATACTTCTCATGTTTCTAGATGAGATTGGCGATAAAGGGTGATACGGTCAAAATTTGGTCAAGGGAAAACGCGTGTAAATCGGTGAAATCGTTTATTTAAAAAATCAAATTAAATTTCTTTTTCAAGTTCAATTAGTATAAAATTCAGGAAAAATATTCAGTTAGGCTTCCGCTTTTCCAAATCCGAATTGCCGGGCCTTACGCTTGACCCCTGCCATCAGATTTTGTACAGCCACCTTGTCCACCTTCTTCGCCGCAGAAAGCCAGTTTGCCTTGAACTGCTGCTCGTCCTTAGCAGTTTTTTTGGTCTTCTTTAGGTTCCGCTTGACAATAGCCCAGTATTTCTCAATTGGGCGGAGCTCTGGCGTGTTGGGAGGGTTCTTGTCCTTGGGAACCACCTGCACGTTGTTGGCGGCGTACCACTCCATGGCCTTTTTACCGTAATGGCAAGATGCCAAATCCGGCCAAAACAGTACGGAACAACCGTGTTTCTTCAGGAAAGGCAGCAGACGTTTATTCAAACACTCTTTCACGTAAATTTCTTGGTTGACAGTCCCGGAAGCTATGAAAATGCTGCTTTTCAAGCCACAGGTACAGATGGCTTGCCAAACCAGATATTTCTTTGCGAACTTTGACAGTTTCGTGTGCTTGAAAATATCTGCTACCTTTCCCCTTCCTTTTGCCGTATAAAACTCCTGTCCCAGAAGCTGCTTGTAGTCGGCTTTGACGTAGGTTTCGTCGTCCATTACCACGCAGTCAAACTTCGTCAGCATCGTCGTGTACAGCCTCCGGGATCGCGCTTTGGCCGTCGTATTTTGTTTATCATCGCGATTTGGAGTCACTACCTTCTTGTAAGTCGATAGTCCGGCTCGTTTTTTGGCTCGATGCACGGTTGTAGACGATACACCCAGCTTATTTGCGGCATCTCGGAGAGATAGGTTAGGGTTTCGCTTGAAACTACCGGCAACTCTCTTTGTCGTCTCAGCGGCTTCCGGTTTTCGATTTCCCCCCGATCCAGACTTCCTGGCTGTCGACAAACGTTCCCCAAACACTTTAATTACATTTGTAACGGTTGATTTGGCAACTTTTAGCGATTTTGCCAACTTTGCGTGCGAGTAGCTCGGATTTTCGCGATGCGCGAGCAAAATTTTGATACGCTGCTCTTCTTGCTTGGACGGCATTTTGACAACTGAAGAGTGAATTCCAAAATCAAAATAGGAGCAACATTCTACACACACACACCTTCAAAATGAGGGGTGTTCAGGTTTTTAAATGCAAAATTGAAAGAAATACGTCAAGTTGATATTGACCAAATTTTGACCGTATCGCCCTTTAACCATAGGAAAGATCGGGTAACGAACCCCGGTGGGCCCTTTGTCATATGCTGACAGGGAAGGGGGGCTGCCCTCTTCAAAGGGCGCAGTCTATCTGAGCGTCTGTTCTCCATGTTAGGGGCGGCTCAAAACAGCGTCTGTTCTCCATGTTAGGGGTGGCTCAAAACAGCGTCTGTTCTCCATGTTAGGAGCGGCTGATCATCGTCCTCGTGCCAGCGTTTGACTCTAAACAGTGCTGTGCACGATGGTCCTCCGGCGAGACAGGGGGTTGGGGAAGACCCAACAAGCCGCCCTTAAAAAATCAATATTACAAAAAATACAGAAGTTAATACGGACCGGAACAATCGGCAAAGACCTAGGCGACGAATTAAGGACTACGATTGGAAACTCGGAACATGGTACTGCAAATCGCTCTGCTTCCCTGGCTGCGATAGGATAATCTACGACGAACTTCAACCACGTAACTTCGAAGTCTTAGCACTGCATGAGGTTAGCTGGACATGACAGAAGGTATGGAAAAGCGGGCATCGAGCGGCTACTTTTTACCAGAGCTGTGGTACCACAAACGAGCTGGGCACCGGCTCTGTAGTGCTGAGCAAAATGCGTCAACGCGTGATTGGATGGTTTCCGATCAATGCGAGAATGTGCAAGCTGAGGATCAAGGGTCGATTCTTCAACTACAGCATCATCAACGTACACTGTCCACACGTTCTACGCACAGCTAGAAAAAGTCGTCATTGGTGACATGAACGCTCAGGTAGGACTGGAGGCAATGTACAGACCGGTAATAGGGCCTAACAGCCTTTGTTGATCTGTTTACGGGATTGACTCCAATGATGGAATTGATGGTACCATATCTGTAAGATAAAAAAGGTTAAAATTATAATAATGAATGCAGTGGAAAGTTTATAAAAGAAGTTAACATGTTGAAGGATAACTCATAACTCATTTTCGATTTGTTAACCACTCGTTGACGGTTCTGGATCATGATGATGTTGCTGCCCACTAATTGATAGTTGCATAGTTTCGTCGTTTCCATCCGATCGGCGTTTTTTCGTATTCGGACCTCTATTGTGACCTACCAATCCACGACATGACTCACAAATACTCATCGATTCGTCGATTTAATGGATATATCCCATGGAATGAATTTTGTCTAGATTATCCTTGATGACATGGTACGTAGGTTATGACGGTTGCACTTTGGATTGTTTATTTTGGCACAGCACTTGAATCTGTTGAATTTTGATTTACACGATTGGTCCATTCAGAACTGCTTTTAATAACCTTTCGCAAAGAGAAGTAACACGTTGAATGTCACTGATTCACTTTCTTGTTTAGTTTATATTTGGTTTAGGTACAACTCTGGATTCTTTTCTTTCGATGAGGTAGTTCGATTCTACTAAATAGCCTTACCTAGTATTAGGTAAGAAAAGGGGTAGAAACGTTTTGGTAGAAATTACAGTAGCACGTATGAAATGCGTGTTCTAATATTGTATATTGAGTCGTACTTCTTGAGTGCTGCTGCGTTAATATGCGTGCTTCGCTTTGTCTCACATCACAAATTAAGTTTCATTGCATTTTGAGATGACTACATAGTCGTATAACTTTCACTGGTTTAGTTTTTGATAACAAAATACACTGAAAAAAAAAATCAATGGGACTTGAAAAAGTTTTTGTTAGAAAAACTTTGTTTACTTAAAAGTGCCCATCTTGTGATGTATGAACGGTTGGTAGGGAACATAATTACTTATCTTGAGACAAAATTTCATCGAATTCAAAAATGGTGTTTTATTGACTTTGAATTTTTAAAACATGATTTTTTTCAGTGTAGGGCTGATTTTGGATTTTTTTCAATATTTTTTTCTTTAACACATTTGAAAAAAATCGATAAAAAAGTTTAGCCCTTTTCAAAAGACAGTCTAGAAAGAAAAATTGAAGAAACTAAGTATGCAAAGTGGCTTATCTAGTCGTGGTCTACACACCCATAAAGTTTCGTTTCAATCTGAGAAGGTGCTGCCAACATTTGTTCGAGTTGGCGCGAAAACCGTCATTGTTATAACTCACTTCACGGATATAGCTAAATAGCGTCTGGAACTGTGTCTGGAAACGTTCGTAGATAAAGACTATCTGAGCGTTGCAGTTTCTCACAAAGTGAAAGAAGAATTTGGGCAGCTATGCTCAATGCCGTCGTCAAAGACGCTGATTGCTTGAATCCAGAGAAAAGAGCAGCGTTTGGGCTTTTTTTTTGGGTAAAACTGATTGGTCATTCCAAGAAGGAGCTGCCAAATTTGATAACATTTGTTAAAAAGGTACTCATCCTGTCGCAAATGCGACGATGGAGCGAAGATTTTCAATAAATGAAGAGTGTCTGGTGGTGAACCAAACTGAAAAGAGTTTGGTAGTTCAGAGAATTGTCAACGATGCAATATGCACGAAACGCCATGGCATCATTTTGTATTCGAAATCCTCGAATGCATTACTATTTTTCTTCGATGTTTATGCTTCTAGAAACTTGAAAATCAATGACTTTTATAGATCGATCTTTGTTCTCGTTTGCAAAATGAGGTTACGTAATACTCAAAAAGCCCGATTTGCGGCTGCTATCCGTCATTTTGCCTAAATGAAACAAGTCAGAATTTCATATTGAACAATTTCCTCAGAAACTTCAAAAATATCTTTTAATCCAATTTATATTAATTTATTATCTCCGTCGGGAAAATTCAGCCAAAATGCGGGAAAAATGCGGGAATTTTTAAATTGAGATTGTGTGGCCACTCTGCTGGCTTGTTTTATTTTTTTATTTTTTGATCAAACGCAAAAACATTGCTGCACCGGTGTTGTAGATTTTGCTTTATACCGGATCTATTTTGCATCATTTTCAATCTGGTATATTTTTTGATCTATTCTTGCAGCCATTTGGAACAAGGAAAATACCGTTCCAAAACACTACACGCTGCTTGATCATACCAATTAATGAGTAAAATTTCAGCTACTACTTTTTTTTAAAGATCGTGCGTTTTGTAGTTGCTACTCCGTTACTGATCAGAACTAGTGTAATTGCACAGAGAACCACATAGATGGAGCTTGAGAGTAGCTTTAGATCTTCAATGTACAAGTTCACTAGTTCATTCTATTTATAGATCAGTACCGGCGCCGACGACGTCCTCACGGTCTTCAGGGAGGGGGGAAGGATAATTAGTTTGACAATCGTTGGTTAGAGACCGTGTTTAAAGACTGTATTCGATGAAATTTGGACACACAAAATAGGTCACCAAAAATTTTCCTTGAGCCCGATTCTTTTCAAACTTTCTGGAAATAAAGTACTACTAAATGGTTAAGTTTTGACTTCATTGGTTTATTGAACCTCTTCTCCCAACCCAAATGCCCGCACCTTTGCCTTGACCCCTTTCATCAAATTTTGGGCAATGATTACTTGCTTACTTACTTTTTAGTTCAAGTTCATTTTCTATCAGTTTTGGAGTTTTAACGAGCTTTGCCTTCATGATTGCCCAAAATGTTTCAATTGGGCGAAGTTCCGGAGTGTTTGGAGGGTTGACGTCTTTTGGTACAAAAACTACATTATTATCTTTGTACCAGTCTAGGACGGGCCGGGCATAGTGGCAAGATGCCAAATCCGGCCAAAACAGTGTCGGGCCATCGTGAGATCTCAAGAAGGGCAGAAGTCGTTTTTGGAGGCATTCGTCCTTGTAGATTTGTCCGTTGACGGTCCCAGAGGTGATGAAGGGCTGACTCATTTTGCCACATCCGCAGATCGCTTGCCAGACAAGGAATTTTTTGGCGAATTTCGACAGTTTCTTCTTCTGTACACTCTCCGGAACGGCCAACTTAGAGGTGGCGACGTAGTGTTCCTGTCCTGGCATTTGTTTGGTGTCGGCTTTAATGTAGGTCTCATCGTCCATCACAATGCAGAACGGTTTTGTGAGCCACTCCCTGTACAGTTTTCTTGCACGAGTTTTGGCCACCGAGTTCTGTTTATCGCTCCGGTTAGGTGCCTTCTGGACCTTGTACACATGTAATCCAGAACGTTTCATTGTTTTCTGCACAAAACAAACTGAAACTTTCGCCTTTTTCGCAACATCCCTGATCGAAATGTTGGGATAACGCATAAATTGGTTCAATACCATCCTGGCCTTCTCCGGATTTGATGTGCCACGTTTTTTGCCACTATCATTTTTCCGCTTGGTTGTCTTACGGTCCTTGAACGTTTTGATCACATGAGATACGGTTGAATGTGCGATTCCGAGCTGTTTTCCGATCCATCGACGAGAAGCGTTTGGGTTTTCGAAGTGAGTGCCCAAAATTTGTTGGCGCACTATTTCTTCATTCGAAGCCATCACTGAAATCACTCGACCGATTTTCACGAAACTCATTACACAATTGACACAACACAATGAAATACATTCAGTTAAAATTTCAATAATTTTTACCCACACGCTAAAAAGTTACGAACAATTGCGTGTGTCCAAATTTCATCGAATACAGTCTTTACCTATGCGTCTCCACAATTCCGGAGCAAGTTGTGATTTGGGCGTACATGCAAAATATAAACAAACTGTTTTTTCAATGCAATGCATAATTATTACCACTGATTCATGAGTTTTGAACCTTTTGTCCTGATTGTGCTTTAATTTTATTCATTAAATATTGTTTTTGCAAAGGGCGTAGAGTAACTTTAACATCAAAACAATTCACTCTGCGATTTACGCCATATTGATTGTTGACAAAGTGAAAGGCATAATTTAAATCAAAACATAAACTTGGCGTAAAGTAAAAGGCGATTCTGATAAAATAATCAAAACAACGGCGAAAAGTGGAAGGCGAAACCTATGAAAATGTCAAAAATAGGCGAATAGTATAGGGCGATACTTTTATTTCCAGTACTTGTTGGGCCAACATTGAAAATGGCGTAATCGAACATACTAGCATTGACAGGCGAATATTTAAAATGTGCAAATTTCAATGAAAAACGAATGAATTTCCATCAGTATTATATATGAATCAGAAGCTAGCGTTGTTCTCTGTCTGTATGCTACATTGTATTTGAATTTATTCGTTAATTTGGAAATGACGGTTTGAAATTCTACTTGCAATATTACAATCATCATTTCTTTTTTGTTTACATTCTGCATGTTTGCTCTAATCGCAAATTACTCCGGAATTGTCAAGGGAAGGATAGTTTTTGTGTTAGTGAGGCAGGTTATTTTTAGATCATGGATTCACTGTACTGAGCGAACAAATCGAGAGGAATTCATAGGAATATCGTATGGAAATTCGCCAGAAGATATTATTGCAAATTTAATATGATTCTCTAATGGAAAGAAGTTCATAGGACGATCGTATGAAAATTTTCCTTACAGAAAAAAAAAGTTGCAAGTGGGATTCGAACCATGAACCTCGGGATCCAGAGACGACCTACATTCCCACGAGACTAAATACGCTTCATAAGTAATGTAAATTGAAAGTATATTAGAGAAGAGGCATGTTTTTCTCGACCAATGCAACAATAATCAATTCATACGATTATGGAATCGATCTTATGGAATGAGTCTTGGACCCCCCTTACTTTGTGGTTCATAGTTCCGACCGTATGAAAATCGTATGAATAATTTCCTGAGTGTGTGGTAAGTGATGCGATCAATGAAAGCGCAGTAGACTGCTTTTCATTTTAAATATAGTGGTGCTAGAAATAGGCAAGTGAAACATGGAAAGGAAGGGGACGGGCCTGGGATTGAACTCCCGACCATCTGCTCAGTAAGCAGAACGGGTAACCACTGAGCTACCCAGCCATGTCTGAGTAAAATTTCAGCTACTACTAAACAAAAACTCAACTTTATTGAGTATATTCCGAGATATATTTATGAGCCGAAAAGTGGCCGTGTTTGGTGCGGTTGATGAATTCGCCGGACAGAAAGTGGTGTTGCTCGCCTCGGATCCTGATAATTACCTCAAGTTGCTCCCGGTGCTAGAGAATTGCCTTTTCGTTTCATTCCTGAATAACGAATGGTTCTCTTAGTTTTTTTTACAGCCACTGCATTTTCCGGAAAACGCTGACTAGTTCGAAATGAGGAGGCTCCCGGAATTGTGTCAAATTCCGATTCCGAATAGTATTTCGATTGCTCGGAAATGAAAAGTAATGAAGTCTTTAAAGTGAACAATCGGTTTATCGATGGATTGGTCATGATTAGCGCTCGCAAATAGCTCATACAGATAAGTTTTTAAAGAAGCCTGTTTTATAGAAACTTTCGGCAGGTTTACTGGGGAACAGGATATTCAGGCTTATCTTCCGGGGGAGAGGATACATTTTACTATGATAGTTTTTATAAGCTTTCTGGGGGAAACCGATGATATCTTGTAGATAGATTCGATTCGTATTTCTCAGAGGAAAAGATCGAAAAATCTTTTGAAAAGAGAAGTGGTGCAGCTTAAGAGAAGTCCAAACGTTTGCTGATCATAGAAACAACTTTCTGGAAATTACCGAAAATTACTTCCAAGAAGTTCCAGTTGGTACACATTTCATGATAAAATGCAGAATATCACAAATATTTTAATAATTTACGAGAAATTTAAAAAAATATGGGAAGTTGGTCGATTTGCAAATCTATTAAAAGTTGGTGGAATTTCTGTGAAATAAATAGCATTTCCGAGATGTTGTTAAACCTTACAAGAACTTTATAGAATCTCCAAGATACGGCGGTAATTCCACGAAAACGATTAAACATTTATAAAGTATTTGATATTTTGATTCTCGTTTTGGTTCGGTTCGAAAAATTATCGAGCAGTAAGAAGTTTAAGTTCTTCAAAAACTTAAGTACCCTGAGCTTCTGGGATGTTCCCTGAACTATTGGAAAGTTTCTCGAGCTTCTGGGATGATTCCTGAACTTCCGCTCCCTAAAATTTTGGAAAGTCCTTGGAATGTTTCCTAAACTTTTGAGGATGCTAAAAAAATCCTTAGAAGTTTCCTGAATTTCTGGGACCTTTTCTAAAATACTGGAAAGTTCCCCGATCTTTAGGGAAGTTCTCTGAAATTCTTGGAAAATCCCAGGACTTCTAAGAAATTTCCTAAATTTCCTGGTAGTACTCTGAACATCTGGGAAGTTCTTTGAGCTTTTGGGAAGTTCCCTGAACTTCTGAGAAGTTTTCTAAATTTTCGGGACGTTCTGTGAACGTCTGAGATGTTCGTTGAGCTTCTGGAAAGTTTCCTGAAGTTATGGAAAGTACCCTGAACTACAAGGAAGTTCCTTGATCTCCTATAAGTTCCCTAAACTTCTGAGAAATTCTATATACTTCTGGGAAGTTTCATAAGCTTCTGTGAAGTTTTCTGAACTTCTAAAAAGATTCTTTTGAAAAGCTTCATGAATTTCTGGAAAGTTCTCTGAAGTTATGGGAAGTTCTCTAGTTTTCTAGAAAATTCCCGGAACTTTTGGGAAGTTCCCTAAACATCTTGGGTAACTGGAAAATGAGAAGAATGATTAGTAATTTCCATACGCGTATTTCGTCTACAATGTGCAGACTTCTTCAGTGTTGTGTACTAATACTCGACTAGTACACGACACTGAAGAAGTCTGCACATTATAGACGAAATACGCGTATCTGTCAAGATAAGCAATAAAGGTAGTTGTAATTAAATGGAAATTACTAATCATCCTTCTCATTTTCTAGTTACAGGTATTCCACTAAACAGATCACACTCTCCAGGATTCATCTTGGATAGTTCTATGAACTTTTGAGAAATACTCAAAAAAGTCTGATAAGTTTTCTGAACTTCTGGGAAGCTCCCTGAATTAATGAATAGTTGCCTGAAATTCTGGGAAGAACCTTTAACTTTTGGGAAGTTCCCTAAACTCATGTGAAGCTCCCTGAATTTCTGCGAAGTTACCCATTCCAAACCAAACACCATTTAGAACAAACCGCACAAACCATTTACCCATATCAAACCACGCCGCCGTTTCTTGTTGAACAGCTCAAACTTGGATTCTGCCGACTACACAACACGTTTCCAGAACTCCAGAGGCTTAGTTATGTGGTTCTGGAAAATTGGAGCCGTTTATCCTTGTTAGTCCGACTGAAGAAAGGTCGCTTCCGGGCGAAATGGCTTTTCAACCCTTGCTATGCGTAGACGGACAACGCGATCCGAAATCGAAAGGCTCAGCTTCTCTTTCATTTCTCGGATGGTGATGAGCGGATTTTTCTTGATCCCTCGGCCGATCAGCAACACTTCCAAGCTTCTGGTGCTCCAGAAAAATCTTCTGAACTGCCCCACGAATCACTTCATATCGGCAACTGCGTGCTGGGTATGCTTCCGACTGCAATCACGCACGATCAGATTTCGGGTTTCATCCAAGTTATATTTTTTTTGTCATTGTGGTAGTGTCTATGGAATCAAGTCAAACGTCAAACTTTGAATCAACGTCCGGTCGTGCTTCTGTTTGAATCTTGTATACGTTCTACTTTTTCGTTAATAATTTCAAGTTGCAGCAACAAGTCTGAACTCGCTGACCATCATTTCCCTATTTTTTTGTTTTTCAAAATTTTTCGGAAATTTCTCCTTATTGTGGAATATTTAAATTAGGTATAGAACCGAAAATGATTTGAACGAATATAAAGGGGAATTCCAGAGAAGTTCTGACAGGAATCCCAAAGGAATTATGAGGGAAAATTCCAGAGGAATACTGGAGAAATTCCAGCGGAATTTTGAGAGGAATTCTGATGAGAATTTAAGAAGAATCCTGAGGAGAATACTAGAGAAATTCGAGTAAGAATTCCCGAGAAATTCTGAGAAGAATTCCAGTGAACTTCTGGAAAATTCCGCAGGACTTCTGAAGACAGTTTGAGTGGAATTTTGAGAATTTCAGTGTAATTCCAAGATTAATTTCACAGGAATTCTGATGAGAATTGCAGAAGAACTCCGAATGAATTAAAGGGAGAATTCCAGAAAAAATCCTATGAAGAATTGCAACTGAATTCTGAGGAGAATTCTAGTGGAATTCTAAAAAAAAATTTTAAGGGAATTCTGAGGAAAATTCCAGATGATTTCTGAGATTTCTAGAGAAATTCGAAGGGGATAGTAATTCTGAGGGAAGTTCCAAAGAAGTTCAGAGAGGAATTACAGCGGTAATTTGAGGAGAATTCCAAGGGAATTCTGAGAATATGCCTACAGAAGTTTTGCCAATCAATTATACACACACATTCAAGTCTTTAGGTTTAGAACAACATTTGGAACTGCTGCTGAAGAGAGGGTATGTTTGTTATATATTTTCCCAAGAGAAAAAATTATAACTGACATATAAAATGGATCTAGAACTACAACACTCCTGGAGATGCTCTAAGACTTTTTTTTTCACCGTAAAGTGACATCCGTAAAAAGGCCCCCAGTTATTGACAATATTTTTTCTTTATTCTACACTAGAAAAAAAAACGAATTTTTAAATTAACAGCGACCATCAAATCGAGTGCTCTGACGATAATGACAGGAGAATATTAATACACAATAATAGCTGTGAAAGTTCTGTAAGAAATTAAGTGCCATTCAGATTTATCAACATTTACAACAGCTATAAACACGTGCCGAATTTAACATCAGAACTGTACTGAATTGGAAAACTAGGAAAATTTGAAAAACGTTTTGCTTGTTCACTTTGAAAAAAAAAATGGAAAAAAACGGAAACACTTTCTTAAACTAGAAAACACGAACAAATTCCTTGAAATTTCACGAAAATGGCTTATTTTTCGATAGATAGTCCTATTTTGACCGCGAATTAGGGAAGGTCCGTTAATTATGTAACGCAGTTAGGAGGGTGGGGGTTTTGGGAAAACGTGCCAATCCATACAATAACATTTTAAAGTTCCATACAGAATACGTGACGGGGGGAGGAAGGGGATCTAAAAGATGTTCCCTTATAGGCTCCTTCAGTGTCCAGTTCTTACTGACAGACACAGATTAAGCCCCTGGCCAATAACGAGATATTATCAGTCGTGCGTCAGCAGCATTTCTATTGAATTAATGTATCATACAAATTGGTGACAAAGCTTAAAGAATAAATTGGAAAAAAAAATAGTTTTTCTGAAATGTCATGACAAAGCTATGCAAGAAGTCAAAAGTAACCAAACAACTTATTCCACGAATCAATCGAAATCCTAATTCGACTGCGAAGAGCAACATAATGCTAACAGCGAATTCAAATGCTCATCTCTCGAGTGAGGGGTGGTTCAACCATCCAAGGCCACCTTTCCCCACCTATTCAGTCTCACGTCCTCCAAAATTAAAGAAGATAAAATCAGATCAGGTATTTCCGGCAAACTATTGGAACCCATTCCCTTTTCGACTTTATTTTAGAGCAAACACGAAGCCGACGGCGTTACGATGCAGTCCTCATCGTCGACAGAGTCGAAGAAAGAACGCAGCAGTAAAACCAAGGACAAGCGCGACAAAACCGACGAGGAGAAGGAACTTCGCAAGGAGCGTAAGCTCGGCAGAAAGAGGGTGAGTTAGTTCGACTAGAGCTCCAATAAAGACTGGGAAGATCTAATGGATGCCATTTTTCGCACAGGATCGCGCCGAAGAGATCATGCTTGCCGAAAAGCGTCGTCGCGAGGAGGAGAAAGCCAAGTTGCATTTGCAGAACGGTGAAGATGAGCTTGGTCCTTCCCATCGCGACAAGCATCATCACTTGAGGGTAAATCACGATTTTGTGTGGGAAAACCCGAGCCAAGTGGGTGTTTTAATTTATGTTTTTCTTCTGTTTTTTTTTTAGGAAAAGTCACCTCCATACAGCGGTCGGGATCATCGCGAACGATCACACGATCGCGTCGATCGCAGCGAGAAGCAGTACATAACGAAGTCATCGCGCACACGATCTGGCTACTAGGCTACTTTCCTCGGTGACTCGAGTTCGAATTAATGAAATTTGTTTGAATTAATGTTATCTAAGAATACTGTATTCTTCCTTTCTGACTCATCAGTACAAAGCAGCAAATGATTTTCGAAACAGAAAAGTGACCATTATGTTTTGTTTTGTCGATCATAATTTAGAAGAAAAAAACATGCGTTTAATATTAAGTTCCAAAATGATGTATTTTAAGAACTATACTTTACGTACCGAACATCAGAATAAGAAAGTTCAGTGTGCTCGAGAAACAGTGTGTGCATGATCTCTTTAGAAGCATAACGAGGATCGTGGAACTGATCGATTCCGATATCTTTTACAAGACTAGTGTAAGTCCTTAATCAACAACTTGAGAAGATTCTCAGGTTATACAACCATTTGCATATAAGAAAACGGTTCGTTTTAAATTTAAAATCATTAATTCTTGATGATAGCGTGATTGTGAACAGCTTCTACAGCTTTTTCTTTTGAAACAAAAAAAAAGGTTAATTGTCACCATCAGAAGAATAGAGTGAACTGTCATAAGATACAAAGCGGCATGTGAGTAAACTTTTCTGTGTAGAACATAAAAGAAAGCTCGAAACCGAAACTATGTGGATTCTAGGGATTCGTTCTGTAAAACTGTCAGTTAGATTTGGTTGTTTTATCTTGCGTCGCAGGATATTTTTGGCAATAAATCGGAATTGTTTTGGGCTGTAATTTTTTTTATACGGCATTTTTGAACTGTACACAGAGACGAACTTGATAGTCAAGTATACCATTATTGGGGGTTATGATGACTATTACAGTATAGTGATTTTGAACCGACTATGATCATGGTCAAAACGACCATTAAAAATAGTTGATCCAACATTTGTTATAATGTCGGAATAGTCCTTATTACCATGATCATAGTCAAGAATGCAATGAACGTGGTGAATTCGACAATTTTCGTGGTTATTGTAACCATTATATGCGATAGTCATCCTTTTTTTCAGCGTACTGTTTAACGTCAGGTTAGCTGTGGGAAAACACATTTTTTACATGACGATAGACACGATAGTATGCGTGCGTTAAACGTCACTAAGCTTGATGTACCACCTGAAATCATTTCCTGGGTTGGAGCTTTTCTTAACAATCGTAAAGTGATCTTTCATATGAACGACAGAATCTTTAGTAGGACCATAAGCACCGGATTACCACCACAAGGTGACGTAATGCCGCCGACTTTGTTCAACGTTTACGTTTGGTATTACACGAAATACAATTCGACGGTATATGGCTCGTTCACTTTGCCGACGACTTTGGAATTATCATGAAGTACCGGAACTTGACGAAAAAGGACAAGCATACCTAGACAACTTTACGAAAAAGGCGGAAAATCTAGTCTTGAAAGTGAATCTAAGTTAACCGAAGTCGCTGCTCTTTCAGTTAAGCAAAGTCTATAGGACATGCAACTGAAGGGAATTGAAACAGTGAAATCGCACAAATATCTCGGGGTACTGGACGTACTCGGAGTACTGGACAGAAGTCTTTCATTCGGCGGACGAATCAAGGAATCTCAAGGATCATCAAGGAATCAAGGTAAAAAACTGAATGCTCGTCTAAATATGGTCAAAGTTATAAATGGACTGAAACGAGGGGGACACCCACAAATAATGCTGAACATACATAAGGCGCTAATTCGAAGCACTATGGAGTACGGATCAATGATTTATCGTAATGCGGCTCAAACTAAGAACAATGTATTGGCTGTTATGATCAATCAAAGCTTACGAAAGGCAACAGGGTGCACCAAAACGACACCACTCAATACTTTACTGGCTATGGCTGTACTGGAGCCATTGGCGACAAGACAGGAATTCATCACTGGGACGGAGATAGCATGGAACGTTGCCCAACAAACAGCGGTGGGAAAGCAGTTAATAGTAGCTAACTTAAGCAACCCTCCCCTGAATTTGAACCAAAAAATCGATTTTTTTTTGGCAAAATATGAAAGCCACATATTCGTAGAATATATGTGTAGAAGGATTTTTTGATACGATGAATATTTATTGAATGGCAGCGTCTCGAACACACCTGTCTCACGTGTGCTGCGGGACTGATACTCGAATTGTGGCATAGGAAACGTTCACAAATTACGTCCGTGATCTAGGGAGGAGGTGGGTCTAAGAGTTTATGACACCCCATGCAAAAAAAATTATAACTGCATACAAAAATTTGTCACGAGGGGGGGGGGGGGGGGGTTGAAAAGTCCAAAAACTGATGGACGTAATTTGCGAGCGTTCCCTAATAAGGAGTGTATCGAAAAGTAGTTATAAACATTCGATGCGTTATTACGCATAAACTACTGTATATATTTTTAGCGTGTAAGCGCCATTTGCTTTGTTTACATGTCAAAAATGATTATTCGGTTCATTCATTTCCGTTGATAAAGTTGTATTCAAAATGTCGCGAATTGAATTTGAGACTAAAAAGAAAATTCTGCACACTCGGTGCACCGAAAAGGGTGTTACTTACAACCAGATTGCGAAAAGAGTAAATGTTCACCCGGCAAGTGTAAAACGCATCATCGAAAAGTTTGGTAAGGAGTGCTCCCTCAAGGATTTACCAAGAAGTGGCCGGAAACCCGGCTCCAGCAACCCCGATTTGGACCAAAAAGTTGTGGATTATATTCAACGGAACAAATCTGCCTCTACTCGCGATCTAGCCAAGAAGTTCAGGACCAGCATCGGAATGATTCAACGAATCAAGCGCAGGAATGACTTGAAGACGTACAAAAAGCAGAAAGTGCCCAAACAAACTCCGGAACAAAAGTCTCGTGCCAAAACCAGGGCTCGAAAGCTGTACAGCTGCATTTTGGACAATGTCGACCAGTGCATTTTGATGGATGACGAAACATACGTTAAAGAAGATTCAAGAACGCTACCGGGGCCGCAGTTTTATACTAAATCTGTTGGGGAACGTGTGCCAACCGCAGATACGACTGTTGCGATGGAGAAATTCGGTCAGAAGGTGCTCATTTGGCAAGCTATTTGCACATGTGGCTTGCGTTCTTCAATTTTCTATACAAAAGGAACTATAAATGCTGAGATTTATCAAAAGGAATGTTTGAAGAACAGGTTGCTACCATTGTATAGAAAGCACCAGTCCCCTCCTCTCTTCTGGCCAGATTTGGCATCGGCACATTACGCCAAATCCACTCTACAGTGGCTGACGGAGAATAACATCAAGTTCGTAGAAAAAGACATCAACCCACCAAACTGTCCCCAGTTGCGACCGATCGAACGCTATTGGGCAATAGTCAAGCGTATATTTAAGAAGGATGGTACAGTGTCCCAAAACATGACCGATTTTAAGAAAAATTGGGCAGCGGCATCCAGGAAGTGCACAAAGGTCACTGTGCAGAATTTGATGGCAGGTGTCAAATCAAAGGTACGGGCATTCTACAGAAATGAACATGATGACTAGTTTTTCCGTTTGGATCTTTTGTAAACATGTTAAGCTATAATAAACTGAAATAGTATGTTAATTTTAACCATGTTTTCATGCCTATTTTATTATTTGGAAGTTTATAACTACTTTTCGATACACTCCTTATAGAAAATATAATAAAGAGGGAAGCACACAAAAAACTTCCTCACCCCCCACCCCCCCCATAATATATAACCCACCACACCCCCCCCCCCCACCCCCATGTTATTTTTTTTGTCTTTCTATTTTTTTCCCCCCTCCGCGCCCAAAACCCCGAACCCAAAACCCCCCCCCCCGCCCGCGGGCCCCAATCCCCGAACACCGAAATCCGGGGGCGCCGGAGCAGGTCCCCTCCGCACCACCACCACAAAACAAAAAGACCCACGCCACCACCACATTGAATATAACACACACCCCCCCCACGTTATTTGCTATTTCTTCCTCGTGTTCCACGCGTTGTGTATATTTTTTTTTTCCCATCCTTTTTTGGGGCGGGGAAATTTTGACCCCCGGCTGGACCCCGGGTGGGGTTCAAACTCCTCCTAGTTTGCTCATGCCCCAAACCTCAAATTTATTCGTCTCCGATGTCGCAAAAAGTTTATGAATTAAACCGACGGCTTTTGTTTGCTTTTCGCGTTCTCGGGTGCGAGCTAGAAAGTGTGAAGACGTTTTGCTGTCTACTGGACATCAAAAACTCATTCAGCAGGCATATGTACTAAAACTTCTTGGATAATTTGTACGCTGCATCGAAGACCGTCTTCGACATTATTCAATTGAAGGCAGTGAAGAAAGAAATTGCAGCCAACACCGCAGCTGGGAGCGAGTCAACGCACTTATCAGTTTCCGGTGATGGTTCTTGGAAAAAGCGAGGATTTTCGTCGCTGTTCGGTCTGGTCTCACTTATTGGTAAGCACACAGTCAAAATTTTGGACGTGATTGTAAAATCATCGTATTGCCAAGCCTGTCGAAATTGGTCTTTGAAAAAAGATACTCCGGAGTATTTAGAATGGCAGGAAAATCACGACAGCGAATCATACTGGAAGCGCGGGCAAAATGGAGGTGGACGGCGTGCGTGAAATGTTCGGCAGATCGGAATCCCTTCTGGGTGTTAAATATAAATATTATAATGGCGATGGGGACACTAAAACGTTCAAGGCCCTTGTTGAAATGGACCCGTACAAGGACTGCCCGGTGATCAAGAAAGAGTGCGTGTGTCATGTTCTAAAGCGTATGGGAAATCGACTACGCACGTTGAAAAAGAACACGAAAAGGCTCGGAGGGAAGGGTGCTGGAAAATTGTCTGATAAACTCGTCACAGAATCGTCGATCTATTACGGCTTGGCTATAAGACGCAACGCAGATTCTTCATCTCGTATGAAAGATGCCATCTGGGCTACTTATTTCCATAAGTGCTCAACTGACAAAAATCCACAACATCATTTGTGTCCGGAAGGAAGTAAGAGTTGCTGCAAGTGGCGAGTTTCTGAGGCAGATGGGACATTGAAGACCTTCAAACACAATCCCCCGCTCGCAAAAAATGTTGCCGAAGCCATCAATCCGATATACGAGTTTCTCTCCGAAACAGACTTGCTGGAACGCTACGTTGGAGCAATCACGCAAAATTCCAACGAATCTTTCAACGCGACAGTGTGGAGAATGGCGCCAAAGCACCTTCATTGCGGACATCAAATAATCGACATCTGTACGTACATTGCTGCGTGTATATTCAACAAGGGAAGATCAGCTTTGCTGAAGATCATGTATACCATGAACATAAGTATTGGCAACGAGGCCAGCCGATACGCCCAGGATGCCAACGGTAAGAGAATTCTGGAAGCTGAGCGACAAATACCGACCGCTGCTCGAAACGCCCGCCTTGCACATCGTCTCCAGGAAGAAGCCAAACAGAAGCAATTTGAAGTAGAGAAAGGTATATTGTACGGCCCAGGAATAAGCGACTAAGATAGAATAGAAGAAAAGAAGAAAGAAAGATAAAAGCGACGAAAATATACATTGGGTGTTCAAAAATTGCAATATTGTTTCGAATTTGCGTGAGAATAAAGATTTTTCTGGTTCACCGTTTTTCATTTGTGGTCTTTTTTCAAAAACTAATGATAGATTCCTACCGCGAAAATAAATTATAGACATTTTGGTCAAAATTTGGTACACATCGAATTATTTTCATCCGCCATTTTTTTTTTCTTTATTTTACGTCGGCCTATTTCCTCAAATGGTGACAATCACCGACGCCAGGAAGACGACTCCACCACCTGGACCCTACCTAACGACTCATGAATATGAGCCGGGACCAACGGCTTTACTTCCCTTCCGAAGGAAGACGTGACCAGATTTTTTCGCCTCAGGAAAACCACCGACGTCGACTGGGATTGAACCCAGACCCACTGGGGTGCAAAGTAGTAGTCACGCTTACCGCTACACCACCGACGCCGGCTGATTCGCCATTTTGAATTTAGACAATTTGACTTAGAATTCGTATTCAGCGACCCTGAAAACCTATAGGATCAAAAGTGGTCATGAAAACTGATCGAATAAAAGAGTAATCCCAAGGCAAACTTTCAAAAACTTTGAACGCGTTTTTCTCGAAACCATGTTTTTCCATCTAACTTCAAGCCCCGGGCTTGAACTATTAATCCGATCCCCTCCATCAAATAACTGTTTGGAAGGTTATAATTTTTTGTACGGCATGAACTAAAAATTGGCATTATTAATTAATTAGTTATAATTTTTGAACACGGTTGAAATGAAAAAAAAGTAGCGAAAAATTAAACTTCTCAGTTCAAATGATCACTATGCAATGAGTTTAAGTTTAAATTGTCTGAAATTTAGTTCAAGCCGTAGAATTATCTTTCAGAAATGATAACTAGATTTGATTTCTGTCCACTACAAGAGGCTGCAGGCTTGAAGTTGTCGCCCCATGTTTTGCGCGCAGAGGCTTACGGAAATCGCCATTTTGTAGCCGCCATTTTGAATTTTCACAATTTTATTCTCTTATCTCTTTGAAATCTTGAATAATAATCGAATTTAATCGTCAAAACCGGAAGTTCTTACGCCTTTTCATTCTCCCTCACAAAAAATACCCCTTTTTTTTTTTCCCCCCCCCAGCGCGGGCCCCCCCCAACCAACCACACCCAACCCAAAAACCTTACATACACAAAAAAAAATTTCAAAAACCACACCCACCTATTTAAAAAACCCCACCAAAAAAAAAAAAAAATAATACGGGGCTGGATGTTCATATCGGATCTTTGCTAGATGGATTAATGGCATCTAAGCAAGGGGCAAGACAGCTCCTCATCGCGAGCGATTTCAGAGTTGATTTTGAGGTACCTCGAGTAACTCACGTTGCTCAGCAAGCGAAAACTGTCAATTATTTTCTCTCTGTTTTTGCACAGCAGCTGTCAAACAAACCACTCGTTAGTATATGAGCTCTTGTGTGTGAAAAGTGGGGTACAAGCAATTTTGAATGTTTTTAATTTCTCAATTTAACTTTAATTTTCAAATTGACCTTCGTTTGCTCAAACTAAATATCTGCTCGTACAATTTGATATCGCATTCACTAATATTGGTGGTAGCATTCGCCTTTTTTGAGAAAAAGTTATATTCATGTCTCCAGTCATACTTTGAATAAACCCACCAGTTTCGACTTGACCTGCTATTTGCTATCGCAGCATCATTCCCCCAGACTAACCTATGAACTGGTGCTAGGGAACAAGTGCGTGATAAGAGACAAACGAGCTCAACCCGCTGCAATCCGACCTAGCCTTCAAGCTTCTTAGAATCGATATTTAGCAAATTACCAATCTATAAATACCGTTATCAAACCTGATGATTGGACTTCAGTAAAGCCATCCGTATCACGTAACACATACTGAATATTCATAGAACCCTCATAGTCATGGAAAAAGGGTCGCTGTTGTTCTATCTTCTATTGCCATTAGCGAAATGTCCACTATCAAACAAATTGAAAATCAAACTTTTTGAAACCCTGGCAACCGTTACGAATCGATGAAGATTAATTCATTTTTTTTTAGCTATATTGAGTTACTCGAGAGTTTCTCGGTGCATCAAAGCAACTCAGACTAGAGCTGTCTCACCCCTAGCATCTAAGCCAAATGTGTCCAACTTTCAAATGAAGCAGCATTACATTAAGGAATGTATCGAAAATAAGCTATCCATTTGCGTTGTACGCGTGTATTTGTGATGGTTTTGATGGGTTCATCATAGCATGCTGTGCGTTTCGCTGTCATCGTTTGTTTGTTTACTTGATGGCATAGTTTAAATTCTTCGTTTTCAAAATGTCGCGCATTGAAAAAGACGTAAAAATTAGGGTTTTGGACACACGGCTACGTGACAAGGGTTGTAACTATGCGACAATTGGCGAAGCGCATTGGAATTCATCACGTGAGTGTAAAATCCACCATAACCAAGTTTGAGGAACACTGTTCTTTGCATGAACTGCCAGAAAGAGGCAGAAAACCCGGATCTTCCAACCCTAAACTGGATCAGAAAGTGGTAGCTCTAATTTCTAAGAATTTGACCTGAGTGTCTGCAGAAGAGGTTGCTTCCTTTATATCAGAACAGGGGGCAAGTCACTCTGCCACCTTGTATTACCACCCTAAAAACACACTATTGACAATTCAAACACCTTCCACCACATGAAACATCATTTCTGGCATCACTTAAATGCATGTTTACATAATTTCTTAGATTGATTATAGGCCAATCTGTGAGCTGTATAAATTATCCATTTTTGAAAGCATTATATTCTAAATAATCAGTGCATGTTACATTTCATGTAAATAAACCCGTCTAACCTGTCAAATATAGAAAAGCTGTAGAACGAATGCTAAGTTCTCGTTTCGTTAGCTTTATTTTGTTTGCATATCACTTTGCAGACAGGCAGCCAGATAGGTTTATAAATTACATAAATCAGTTTATTACTCGTGAAATCTTTCATTCCAATATCATGGACGAGGTATGTTTAATTCCTAATTTTATTCCCGTTTTTGGTTTTGGTTTTACTTTTTTCAAATATTGCAGGATTACTTCTGGAAAAAACTAGAAGGCATGTACGGATGTATTAATCCCCATTTAAAAAACATCCTGAGATTGTCTAATTTATGTAGCCAGTCGCTCAGCAGATTGACCAGAGAGTCAATTTTGCTCATTGAAAGAGATTTACGGGAGCTGGCAGATGTTGCTATTGAGAAAGCGCTCACTTATGGCCCCTCGCTTGAAAGTGTATACGGGCGATATGAATCCCGGACCCCATGAATTCAAATTCCTCGAGGGAGAAATTCTGCGCTTGCTGGATTTGGCAAACATTATAGAAAAATACGGGATCAAATTCTATTGCCATTTTCATTTAACCTACACTAGCATCGTGGTTAGTAAAAAAAAAAGGTGCCAATGCAAATTATCTAACAACAATACGCCCGCAGGACATATATATACTAAGCGAATCAACCACTGGAAGCAATGAATTAGCTTTCCCAAGGTAGATGGTTATGAGATATGTAATAATACACTTTACCTAATTTATGATTTCCAGTGGTTAATTCGCTTCCAACTGTTCTACTTTCCACTGTTGGCTTGATGCCCATTTTTTCTCTTGTCATTTTTCATTATTTGATAATGGAAGCATTGTCATCGGAAGACACAAATACAATTTGGTCTTTGTGGTCCAGTAGGAGCTTAATGTTTCCAGACCCTCAGTAAACGAACATCTGCATAATCACTTGGTATTGTTCAATGTTCATCGGATATAATTTAACATGGGATGCCATATCATAACATCCTTCAATGGGCTTGGGGCTGATTTCTTCACCTTCACTTAAGCACTAAACCAGGTTTAACTATATGGATAAACCCGGTTTAAAATTGAAGCGAGGGTGAAGAAATCGGCCCTTGGTCGACGATGATTTTGATCTCGAGTTAAGCTACAAATGTCATATATTTTTATTGCTGGCAAGGAGGAAATGAAACAACGTTAACCAAGAACGCACTTATGGAATTGTAAATTATTATGTACGATCACATCTGAATTAAAACAAAACAGCTGGACGACAAAATAGTCTAGAATAAAAGGATGAAAGAAATATACCGTTATTTAGGACTTTTGAAGCCATATAATACCTTTAGAAGCAGTGTTCAGAAATATTAACCAATTTTTCAGCATATGCGATTTTTAGAATTTCTTTTATTGTCTATTCGTTTCTTCTTATTTTAGAAAGTGTCACCATCTCAATCACGTTGATTCTATGTCCAACTTGATGATTACTGAGTGTTCCAGCCCTGGACAGCACCGTGCGGAAATTACATGTCCATTATGCATGTCGGCCGGGAAACGTGTTAGGCTATCAGCAACCACCGATATAACCGGAAACTGGAACATATTCAGTTTCACGCGGCATGTCGATCAGCAGCATCCAAGCCAACTGGATTCGGTGGCATCGCAAGTCACCAAGCGACGTCAAAGTATCATTTCAGAACCTTCGTATTCAGCTTACCTCCCTCCGAAAAAGCTTCCACTACTTATGGAAAACAAGGATATTGAGAACGATTTGTTGATTCGAAACGATTTTATTTTCAATACATCAAAGTCATCAGTAGTATCTCCGTCATTTTCCGACAATGCAATTGAATCTGATCGAAACCTAAACACCTTGGAATGTGAGGAGTAATTTAACATATTTAGGGTAACTGTTCCCATATTAATTTCAATTTTTCAATATTCATTCTACGCTGAGTTAAGAGATTAGAATGCAAATAGATTGATTTCTTTTCGTCAATCCTTTGTTATCACGTAGGATTTATTGTTAAGTAACTCAGATTAATATGGGTACACATACCGTTTATACATATCACTTAAAAAGTTTATTTGCTTTATTTATGTAAACGTTTAGTTTCTGTCGAATACTTGGAAAATATCGAAGGGGAGATACAACAATCAATCATCAATCAATCTTTTTTACGCGTTAGTGCCTATTATAAATGAAATAGTGAAATTGGATATAGAAGCACTAACAGTTCTTGATGAATGTTTTGTCGAATACCTTGATGAAGTTCCTGAAGAATGTGTCGATGATTTGAACGGAGATCCTTTGTTTATCGAATGAAATAAAATGTGGGGCTATATTTTAATTATGACTAGTCAGTAGGGTGGTTCAAAGTATAATTATCTTACAATTTCCGGTGTGATTAGCATGGTACAGCTCTTTCATCGCTTTATTCTTCCATTTATTCTTGCATTTGGAACTTTATCGTTCAGAACACACAAATGCCTACTTCATTCCTATCAGTTTCGCCGCATAATCATTATCATGCCATGTTACAGCATCTTCACACAGTCAGCGTTCGTCCTTAAACAAGCATTTCCCAATTCGGAGCAGACGTATTGTGGACAGGATTGTGGAGTATTATTTGATTGTTTGGTCCCCGTATTTTCTTCAACTTTTTCTGGCTTTTCAAGTACACAGAAGTTTTTTTCCACTATCACAAAACTTTTGCAAATATTTCATAAACCATCCTATCCACCTAGGTTTGGAGACGCCGCTTGCTGTAGCCGAACGACAAAGAGATCGAAGGCCTCTTCTAGACATTAGCAACGGAATAAACGACCGATCCCTCCTGTACAGGCAAAGGGGGATACGTTATACTACCACAGAATTGGACTCTGCAACGTATGATCTCATAACGGGAGGAAATGCGAACTATCTGTTCCGGCAAGCGAACATGAAACTTCCGAGCATTAAAACGGTAAAGAGACACATAGTTAAGCACACTTCAGAGACCAAAGAGGCAAAAGTAATGGTGCAGTCCTTACTAAGATACCTCAATGCCCATCAATACCCGTTAGTGGTTGCATTAAGTGAAGACGGTACTGCGCTTTCCCCAAATATTGAATACGATCAACGGTCTGATTCATTACGAGGCTTGGTAGCACCGATCAATATCCACGGGATGCCATGTAAGCATATGTTTCAGGCCGAATCTTTAACCAAAATGGTTAATGACATGAAAACTTACAATGTCGGAGAATATTTGTATGTGATTATGGCTTTACCCATGGCTTCTGGTGCTTCACCCATATGTATTTTCTACATGTGTAGCGACAATCGTTTTACATCTTTAGACGTGATGTCCCGATGGGATTTTGTTGAAGCTGAGCTACAAAAGGTTGGAATATCAGTGGTCAGTATCTCATCAGATGGAGATTCGCGACTATTGAAAGCTATGAAAGAAAAGTCAGGGTTACCGAGTCCAATTGCTAGTGCCATGTTCGGGCCATATTTTGCCGCAGACCTCACCAGTGAACGCGTGTATATTCAAGATACAGTGCACCTAGTTAATAAACTACGTCACGCTTTGTTAGATCCGAAGCGACATATGCGTTTAGGTAAACGTTTAATTCTTATGATTAGCCAAGTAATGAATAAAAGTATTATTTCGTACAACATTTATGTATAGGACAATTCGCCGTATCGGTCGCTATTATAAATGAAATGGTCCAGCAAGGCTGCAGAGGCATCCATAAACTTAATCCCTCGGACCTAAACCCCAACGATAAAATGAAATTCGATCCATCTCTAGAGCTGATGGCAACCGATTTGATTCAACATTTGAATGAAACTGTCCCTGGAAGCAGAGAAACCGCAATATATTTAGATATAATGAGAAATATATACATTGCTTTTACCGACAAGGATACGAAACCCGTTGACCGGGTTGTTCTGGTGTGGTAAGTACCGCCATTCTTTCTGTTTTTCACGAATCTCTTGAAAACTTGTCAAGAATGTATGGGTGTGGTTCGGATTTTTTTTATAAGATTCAACATATTCGAAAACTATAAACCGTAACTTTACAAAAGCCGCCAGCAAAATTATGTGATTTCTTCCATAAGCAACATATTTCTTTCCCTGCGTATGTTGCCTCCTGTTTTTCAACCCCGCTTCCTTCCCCCTTTCAAATTCTGGGTCATACACGTATAGATTCCAGTCTCTGAATATCTTTTAGAAAATAACGAGGCCCGGTAAACATAGTTGGCAGAAAAACGGATGGATACATTCTAAAGTCGCAACCAATTTCAGGACATCGTTACTACTGCTTCGAGCGTGGCCTTGGCTGAGTTACAAAAAAACAGCAACATTCCAGCAGTGTCCGACATACAACGCCTATATGTCCCTGAAGTTAAACGCACATGGGCTTATACAACATTTAGTCCATATGCGTGGAAGTCCTGAGCAATTCATCGTGAGCCACCTATCTAGTCAACCATGTGAGAGTGCACTCAGAAAGCTTCGATCCATGACCTCAGTTAACCAAACGGCAGTTAACTTCACCATCAAAGAAGTTGAAAAAAGGATACGCAAAGTTAACATGAAGTTGCTCATCACATATCGCAAAAAGTCATTAAATTTTCCCACACAACCGAAACAGGACGCGAAAGCAGCCAGAGTTCATGCTAATGATTTGCCAACTGACGTGGAAATAGTATCGGCTATTAACAAAGCCGAAAAAGATGCCAGGAAACTGTTAATATCACTTGGATGTATCGATGACGATATTGATTTTACAGATAGCATACATGGCAAGCAAAAAAAACACTGAGTTCGAATTTGTATCGCTTGGATCTTTGACCGTGCCCGATGGTACGTGGTCAAAACAAAAATTAAATAATTCAAAGAAATATCTACAGTAGTATTATTTTCAATTTTTCAAATTAGATAACGTGGATCTACCGTTACGTCCCCAGTTTACAACTATACTGAAGCAGAATCGGAGCCGATGACGGTCGAGAATGTGGAAGACATATTCAGCCAAGCAGATGCCGTTGAGCTTATACGTCACCATGTTCCTAATGATACGGCTCACATATTCCGCATTATAGTTAATGGACGTATAGTCAATATTAAAAAATCTTACGTCATCTGGCTGCTCTCTTCGGGTCGTCTAAAACGGTCGAGTGACAGGCTACAGCGCTTCCGGCAACTGCAACAGCACGAACAAACAATCACGGCACAAAACGTTCCTTTGCAGCATGCATCTTCAGGTGATTGGGTGCTTCTTCGCGAGAAAATTCTGAGCCATGTCACTAGCTTTAAGTATAAAACAGGTAAATTTTACTAATGTTTTTAAGAAAAAATCTCATTAGATTGATACTTTTGTAGGAAAAACTCGCAGTTGTCCGATGACCAGCCTTTGATCTGTCCGGATGGCGTGCAGAAAAGAGGCATATGCCTTTTGGTCAATTTTTATACCGTTGACAATACCGGCGCTGTTTCCTTGATTTTGACAACATTAGAAAATGACATCGAAGCTATCTTACGCATGTCGTGGCTTCAACCAGTGACGGAATAGTATCGAATGCAACGATGATGTTGTTGAATAGTTTCTGAAAAATATAAATTTCACGATCACAATCTGCAAGAAATCACCGTCACCGTGAAATTTCTTTCCAATTTTCAATAGCTTTTTTTTACAAAAATCACAACACTGTTTAATTCTTCGAAGTAAACCCAATCATGATAATATTGCTTTGCAGGTGACCATGGAGGACAAAGAAATAAAGCCATAATCCGGCTCCGAGCTGCCTTTCCGTCAAATGGGATATTGCGGTTTCTCTACACTCACCGGCAACGACAAAAACTTCGACAAAGATTTTTCAGTTACGGCTTAACTTTTTTTTATAAGGTCTGTATCCACATTCATTTGGACACCTTCAAATGATTGTAACTTTTGAAATATTGCACGTATGAATGAAAAATTTCACTGTGGTATAGCTGAGAGTGATGAGAAACACGATGTTAACTAGTCGAACGTTTATTGGAGAAAGAGACAGAGTGGGGTGACATGGGTGGTTATATAATAAAATTCAAATTTCCATGGACACGTAGCCACTCGTTGAGCGACGGTCGTCCATGTCGCTACCCCAATCCGCATCCGCAAATCCAACGATTGGATCGGCATCAGGGTCGGGTCGAGACTTCAAGCATAGGTGCTTGGTTCCTTGGAGGTACCGCAACACGCGCTTGAGATGGCTCCTGTGCACATCGGTTGCGCCACTCTGGAAGCGGCTCAGGAAGTTCACCGCTATGCTTATGTCAGGACGAGACGTCAGCATCAAGTAGGTCAAGCAACCTACAAGCTCCCGGTATGGATGCTGTGTCGCTTCCTCACCATCCTTACCCCTCTCCAGCTTGAGATTGGCGTCCAAAGGGGTCGACGCCGGCTTGCCGTCTTGCATGCCGAAGCGCTTTAACAGAGCAGAAACATATTTAGTTTGATTCAATAGCAACGTACCTTCTGCCATATTGTACTGAATCCGCATGCCCAGGAAGTTTATCGACTCCTACATGTCGTCCATCTCGAACTCCTTCTTCAGGAGCTCTTTAATCTTCCGTATTTCTTCCAGGGAACTTGATGACAGCACGATGTCGTCGACGTACAGGACCAGGTACATCCACTCGCCGTTGACCTTCCTCGTATACAGGCAGCTATCGTATGGTGAGCGCCGGAAACCAAGCTTCAGGACAAAACTGTTGAACCGCTCGTTCCAGCTACGCGGTGCCTGCTTCAGGCCGTACAAGGATTTGTTCAGCCCGAACGAAACACGATGTTAACTAGTCGAACGTTTATTGGAGAAAGGGGGGGGGGGGGTAAAAAAAATAAAATTTCCCTGCCCCCCCCCCACCCATATTCCGCAAACCCCCACTTTTCAACACGGGCCCCTCCAAAAACATTGGATTTGCATAAATCCACTTTTCCCGATTTGCCCAAATCATTTTCGGAACGTTTGACGGTGGAGAGGAAACCGAGAAGTGACAAAAACATTGGACGCTGTAAGATTTCTCCGTATCAAATAAATAACTTTACACGCTTTTGTTTCGTTAAAACTGTCGATCTTTATTTTCGTAACTAGGTCGTTTTTCCGTCCTTACCCGGTGACCGTTCAACTCCGTCTCCCTTTCCCTCTGTCGTTCGCTTCGGTCACAGCCACCTCTGATGTCCGTCCAAGGTAACTATATTACTCAGGTGTCCTGTGTTTCAAGGTATACATATAAGGTGTTTATATATTAAGGTAGGAATACTTTATCAGGAGTAAGACCCTACAACCCCCCCTCTTACCTTTATAAATTTAATATGGTATGAAGTCTTTGTACCGCGGCGGCTCCGCTCTTACTCTACTTGGTCTGCCATGGTGATGCTCCTCAACTTCCGTCTGCTGGATTGGATGATCCAAACTTTCCACAGCATTGGATGGTCCAAATCTCTTAAGATGGGCAACGTTTCGTCGGAATTCCTTTCCAGACTCCTTTGACCGGATGGTTACATCTCCCCCTTGTTTTCTCACAATTTCGAATTCTTCTGGTGAGTAATCTGCATCCAACTTGTTATCTTTCTTAAGTCTCTTTGCCAAAACTTGATCACCAACTTCAATCTCACTTTCCCGAGCCTTCCTCTTATTGTCCGTATAAACTTTTCCTTTGCTAGTTTGTCCCAGTCTCTAACCTCTCCATCCTCCATTCGTTCTACCGGTACTTGAGGGAGCTTCGTTCGGATCTTCCGACCGAACATCAGTTCTCCTGGAGACTTTCCAGTTGTAGAATGAATAGTTGAATGATATATTACCGAATACTGTAAAATTTTCTAAGTGTGTATGTCAACAGATAATTTCGCATTTCCTCACGCCAGTCCTTTCCAAGTTCCTGTGCTATTCTTAGTCTTTTAAGCAACGATCGGTTCTGCCTTTCTACTTCTCCGTTCATCGCCGGCCAGAATGGAATGGTATTAACCAGTTTAATTCCATTTGTTTCACAAAATTGATGAAATTCCACGCATTTTTCACTAAATTGTGGCCCATTGTCCACCCGCAACGACACTGGAAGACCATATCGGCTGAATATTGTGGCCAGTTCAGAAATCGTGTCGGCTGCCGTTATCGAACGCATTTCCACAACTTCCATGTACCGACTGTAATAGTCTACTACCACTAATAAATACTGACCATCTGGAAGTGGACCTAGAAAATCAGCTGCTATGTCCACCCAAGGCTGATCAGGCAAATTTCTCCGAATTATTGGCTCAGGTGCGTTAGGTGCAGAAACAAGTGTACAGCCTTTACACTGTTTGACATATCGTTCTACCTGCTGATCCATTTTCGGCCACCAAACGTTGGTTCTGAGATGACTTTTCATTAGTCTCATTCCAGGATGCCCCTCATGAGCCAGGAGAAGGACTCGAGCACGAAGTTTCTCTGGTATAATAATTCGATCAACTCGCAAAAGAACATCATTAACTGCACATAACTCATTAGCAATTACTTTGAATGCTAGAGGCAAATCATGATGATTATCAGTTCGAATCTTGTGCACAACCTCCCTTATTTCATGGTCTAATCTACTTTCCTCCTCTATTTCCTCCCACTTCAAAGCTGAAGCAGCTGCTGCTAATGTAGCAACTTCCCGAATAAAAACTTCTTCTTCTGTGTCGAATGGAACAGGTTTCATCGTCGCTAAGCGTGACAGAGCATCCGCTATATTCTGACTACCTGGAACATGTACAATCTGGTAGTCAAACGACTGCAAGCGAAGCACCCATCTCTCAATCCTTGCACATGGCTTTGATCGTGCCGTAAACAAGTACTCGAGTGCTTTGCAGTCAGTAATAAGATCAAACGATTGGCCAAATAAATACATCTTGAAACGTTCTACACTCCATACTAACGCTAAAGCCTCTTTCTCTGTTTGACAGTACCGACGCTCTGTATCTGTCAGTGACTTTGAAGCGTATGAAATGATACGATGTTCACCTTCAGAATCAGTTTGTATTAGTACGGCACCCAAACCGTATGGACTTGCATCTGCCATAACTGCTGTTTGATCCGCAGGATCAAAAAATCCAAGTCTATCAACTGTTCCTAGATACTCCTTGATCCTTTCAAATGAGGTTTTCTGATTGGGACCCCATTCGAATTTAACACCTTTTCTAGTTAACTCTCGCAAAGGTTGAGCAATGTTAGCCAAATCTGGGATGAACTTGTTCATATAATTTACTAACCCCAAGAAACTCCTCACTTCTGACTCTGAAGAGGGTGGACGAAACGATAGAACCGCATTTATCTTTGTAAGTGATGGACTTATCCCTTTGGCTGAAATACGATGGCCTAAAAATTCCAGCTCTGACACACCGAAAGCACATTTCTCCCAGTTAAGTTCAACGCCTCGCTCTTTAAGCCTACCTAGTACCTAAATAATTTAAAAGCATTTTTTTTAGCGTTGCATATATTTAACAACCATTGTTATAAAGCTTGCCAAGGTGGCAAAAGAAAACCGAAAAGTAAACTAATTTACATTACCTTTTGCAAATTTCTGTCGTGAATCTCCTTGTTTGCTCCTTCGATAATGATATCGTCAAGGTACCAGAAAGTGCCATCACATCCGGAAAGCAGCTCTTCCATTATTCGCTGAAAAATCTCTGGGGCCGTCACCAAGCCAAACGGCATCCTCTTGAAACGGAACAAGCCCCGACTGGTTATGAATGTGGTGACATCTCTAGAATCTGGGGCCAGCTCGACCTGGTGGAATGCCTCACGGATATCTAATTTGCTCCATAGTTTTCCACGGCCAAGGCGAGCCAGATATTCCTCAACTACCGGCATTGGAAAACGCTCCCGAATAACTGCCTCATTCACCCTTCGAAGATCTAAGCAGATCCGTGGTTCTCCCGATGCTTTGCCCACCACAACTAACGGAGAAACCCATGTAGTCGGTCCTTGTTTAGCCTCGATAATGTCCCGTCGCAAAAGGTCATCTAGCTTCTTATTGACAGGCTCCTCCATAGGAATCGGAACTCGGCGAAGTGGCTGAAATACTGGTTTGATGTGGGCGTGTGTACGAATATGTGCCTGAACCCCGGATATCTTGCTGAATGGATCCTTTTCTCCTTCTACACGGTTGACATTCATACCAATCTTCAAAACACCAAGCTGTTTTGCTGTGCGATCTCCAAGAATATCCCGCTGTCCACCTTGCACTACGAGAAATTCAGCCTCCACCTTTTTCACACCAATGACAATATCTGCTTCAAATGATCCGATGATGGTAAGGGGTTTATCACTACCATAGGCTTTCAAAACTTTTGAACAACCTTTCACCGTACTCTTCACTTGAATCCTTTGAAGCTTCATGCTCTCCCATGTCTCAGGCTTAATCAGGTTTATATCCGCTCCGGAGTCTACCAAGAGTTCAACTGGTACACCACCGATCATTCCCGGAAGTACATTTTTATCATTTCCACCGTAGAACGCATAGTATACCTTTTCATCCGATTCAGAATCCTTTCTCGCGTCACGTTCGTGAATATCATTCTTGTCCGATGATTCATTCACTTGATTAACTCGTTTCGGGTTAAACGATGTTTTACCATCAGCTCTTCGCTTACGACAAGTCCTCTCAAAATGCCCCAAACGTTGGCACCGGCGGCAGGTTCGTCCCTTCGCTGGACAATCAACGGAAGTAGCAAAATGCCCATCCTGTCCACAAGCGAAACAAGTTGGATTGCTTGCACCCGACGCAGCTCTAAACTTACCAGCTGCCTGAACGATGTTTTCTCTCTTATATCGATCGGACAAGGATTTTGCAGTATTGTACTTCCTTTGCGTCGTCATTCGATTTCTGTCCCTAACGTCATACACGACTCTTTCACGCTCGTAACCAGATAACTGCTTCAGATTTTTCATCTGTATCTCAGTGCTTTCGATGCTTGCTGCAATCTCTTCAATTTCTCGCAAAGAACGATCTCGTTTCAGAATGCTTTTTCTCAACTCATCTGACCGACAGTTTTCTACCACCACATCAATCAAATATATCTCCCTCAAGATATCGCTAACCTCGCTGCAATACTTCTCGAATCCACAGTTTTTCACCTGTTGCCTCAGACGAACTACGAAATGGGAGAATTTTTCACCCTCTTCTTGCTTCAACTGTCGTAGCTTCCTTCTCTCAATGATGTGTTGTCGACCCGCTTGAAAATAAGCATCGAGTTGTTCAATTGCTATATCATACACCCTAGGTTCTACTGCGACCATTGGAATCTTATCATGATCCGGTAAACTCCTGAAAACTCTCTGCAGGTCAACACCACCCAAATGTAGAAGCTTAGCCTTCCTCATTCGCTGATCGGTGATACTGTACGCTTCAAAATAACATTCCAAACAACCTTTCCACTCCTCCCATTCCTGCGGCAACTTATTCTTTTCAATAGTCTCGTTCCGGAAACATGGGATTTGTCTTGCCTCATCCATCTATAATGTAATTACAAATCAACCCCAATTTCATTTTAAGTTGTTTTATCATATCAAAGAAAAATAGAAAAAACAGCAATCGTATCGGATGAAGGCTTTTTTTTTTTTTTTCTTTTTTTTACTGTGAGCTAATGCACTCGATAACCATACCCAGATACCTGCACCAGCCGTTATCATTAGAACATTGTCATCGTTTAAGGTTGTCGAAAAATATACATTTATTATTTTATTGCAATTTTAAATTCATGTACTACCTTGTACGCTCCTGGTTTAAGCAACATATCCTTTCTTTTGAACGCTCATGCTTCACCTTCATGAACGCTACTGGTTCACTTCCCTTTATTCTACCTTGAACGCTGCTGGTTCACTACCACGTTTTTTCCCCCTCCTGAACGCTACTGGCTCAGTTTAATTTATTCCATCTCTTGAACGCTACTGGTTCACTTCCATTTAATACTCCTCCTGAACGCTACTGGTTCGTTTTCATTTAATACTCCTGAACGCTACTGGTTCAAACACACTGCCAATACGCTTCTGGTATAGCAAATATCACTAGGTATCATTGAACGCTTCTGGTTCAACTCAATTCCACATCACACAAATAAATTTACTCTTTAAACGCCTCCTGTATACGCTTCTGGTACATTATTATCCAACATTCACACTTGCAACTTACACTGTGTGCTTTCGGTTTACTCCGTCGACCTCCCACATTGCACTGCTTAGAACAGTTGCTACACAAATATGAAATAAACTAGCCCTTCCCCTCTTCAATCCAATGTATCAATTCACCACACAAATGTAGCAACATAATCCAAATAAGCATCCCCGCTTCGCTGGGCGGCATCGAACACCTAACATTATGTAAATCATTTCACGCACACTACCATACCGCAAGTGAGACAGACTGGTAATTGTATATACTGAGCTCTTCATCCGACCGACGCCATTATGCCTTTTTTAAAACGGCACATAACGCATTGAAACAAATGTTTTTCTTTACCATGACTCAATTTTCAACTATTTCCCCTCAACCAAACACTCACCTTTATCCTCGTCGCCAGGTTGTAAGATTTCTCCGTATCAAATAAATAACTTTACACGCTTTTGTTTCGTTAAAACTCTCGATCTTTATTTTCGTAACTAGGTCGTTTTTCCGTCCTTACCCGGTGACCGTTCAACTCCGTCTCCCTTTCCCTCTGTCGTTCGCTTCGGTCACAGCCACCTCTGATGTCCGTCCAAGGTAACTATATTACTCAGGTGTCCTGTGTTTCAAGGTATACATATAAGGTGTTTATATATTAAGGTAGGAATACTTTATCAGGAGTAAGACCCTACAGACGCGCTGATCCTGTCATGGACCGAAAGGTGAAAAGGATATTAACGAAAAACCCAAATCTCTCCATTCGAACGGTGGCTCGTAAAATAGGGATGTCGCCTGGTTTTGTCCAAAAATCAATACAACGTTTGGGACTTAAGTCGTATAAAGTAAAAACAGTTCCAAATCGCAACGACAAACAGAACTTGGCAGCAAAATCGCGGGCTCGACGTTTGTACTGCGAATATTTGACGAAGTTTTCATGCGTTGTTATGGACGATGAAACTTATGTCCTGGAGGATTTCAAGCAGCTTCCAGGGCTGGCTTTTTATTCTGCTATGGCCAGAAATGCTGCAGCTGAGCATTTCAAAACGAAGAAGGCATCGAAATTTCCCAAAAAAAAACCTTGTGTGGCAAGGAATTTGCACGTGTGGCAAAAAGAGTAAATCTTTCGTCACTACAGGCACAATCAACAAGGAGATCTATCAGAAAGAGTGTCTGCAGAAGTGATTGCTACCCTTCATCAAAAGTCACGAAGAAAAACCTTTGTTCTGGCCCGATTTGGCATCATGCCACTATGCTAAAACTGTGATGGAGTGGTACCAAGCAAATCAAGTGAACATTGTACCAAAAACCTCAAACCCGCCAAATTGCCCAGAGCTACGACCAACCGAGAGATATTGGGCTCTGATGAAGCGGAAGCTTTCTGGAAAGATGCAAGGAATCAGAGACATCAAACACTTGCAGCAAATTTGGACAAAGCTCGCACTGATGGATTTTAGTAGAAACTTCATTTTCAGCTGATTAGCGTAATGGTTGCCAGCAAGCAAAGATTTTTGATTGAAGTGTTGACATAATAAGTTCAGACGCAGAAACACTTTCCAACACCCAAAAACACACAATCAACACAAACACAACGTGGCAGAGTGACTTGCCCCCTGGGATAAACGTAGATTTAAGGTTATCGTAAGTTCAATATGTTTAAGCTCAACTGTGTAAATATAGTTATATAAGTAGGATAGATTCGAATAATTTCTATAGCATTTGGCTTACCTCGTAAATTATAATAATGATTTCACTGATTTTTAACAATAAATTTATGTTTGAGTTGTTAATATTAGTATGCGAACTCACACGAACATCAAATTTGGCACAAACATCTAATTGTTCTGATCTAATCCCTTTGTTTTCTTTCGAAAGGTACACAGAAAAAAATGTTGTAGTAGAAACTACCATTTTACCCGACTATGTCTATCTTCAAAACTACCATGAAATTTCTGTCAAATTTACTACGTTTATGGTAAAACCCTCAACATTTGTGGTATATTTAACAGAACTCATATTGATATCAACCGTACCATGGTTGATCTAATCGCAGGCATGGTAAAATCAAACGCATTTATAGTCAACTGAAAATTGTTGGTGTTTGCGCTTAATTTAACACTTGAAATGGTAGTTTCTACTGCGGTTTATTTTTTTGCGTATACGATCATCGATCGACTATAGACACCGATATCAAAGAGGCGCGGTGGCCTGTAATCACCAACAGAGGTAAATACTTCACATGTGCAACGCAATCTATACTTTCTTAGATTACATAATAAAGCGTCGTTCGATACTGTAACACTAGACTGGTCACCCCAGATTTGGTTTCTTTTGATGAGAATGCGCATCTAACTACGAAAGTGTTTTGATGCATCGCTTGATTTTGAGATGTCTGGACGTTTAAATAAAGTTATGGTTCTCGCACATTATGTGTTAAATTCAAGTAGACGACAATTTCAACCTGAATTTGTGCCAGTCTACCGAGGTAATGATTAATTCAAGTTGTGTGGGTCAATCAACTGATACGTACTGTCAATATGAAGATAAAGAACAACGATTCTAAGCAGAATCGAACATATCCCAGCAACCTCTCATTAGGGAATGTCCATTAATTATGTCACGCAAAAAGTGACTTTTTATAACACCCATTGTCACTTTTTTGTATGACCTTCAACATTGTTTGTATGGATTGTCACGTTTTCCCAAACCCCCTCTCCGCCCTTATTTCCGTCGCCTAATTTATGAGTGAGCAATGGGAAATGCGCAAGATATCATTTCGCGGAACACTTCTCACTCAATCCAGTTCAAACAACATATAAAATTGTTCGTTCATTGAAGAGGAATTGCTAGTTCCAATTTAAAGTTTCATCAGCACGTAGGAACTTCCTCCCAGTTCATCGAAATGAGACTGGATCCATTGATAGTGATTGCTATCGGTACCATCCTAACCCAAGCCGAAGGCTTCGGCATTGAGGAGTTTCAGAAGGGCATGGATGCCGTACACCAACTTGTCCGGATCGGTGTCGATATTATGGTGATTATTAAAAAGGTCGAAGAAAAAAGTTTTGACCAGGATTCGAAACAGTTAGCGGAATCATTCTTGATAGAGATAAAGGCTGTTGTCGAGAAAATGGATCATTTTATGGATGGTGAGTCAATGAGTATTTGTGATGATAATTACATGTTTGACGGGGAATATTTTAGCGACCATCGGAAAGCCTACGTGTCCCGAAGATGCGGAAAATGGAGTGTACACGTTGAAGCCTGGTCATACAACAATTCCTCCCTTCCGAGTCTATTGTGAGAAAGGTGGTTGGATCGTAATCCATCGACGTTTCAATGGGATGCTTAGTTTCGATCGAACATGGCACGAATACCAGAAAGGTTTCGGAGATATGCAAGACGAATTTTGGCTGGGACTTGAAAAGTTGCACCAACTTACCCGGACGAGTCCTTTTGAACTGAAGGTAGTATTGAAGGACTTTGGTGGAGTTGAAAAGTGGTCGAAATTTGATGGCTTTCGAGTTGCTGGTGAGTTCGAGCAGTATCGACTTTCTTTGAACAAGTTCGTCGCAGGTAATGCGGGAGACAGCATCTTTTGGCACAACGGGATGCAGTTCTCCACTCCCGATAGAGATAACGATACTGACGATAAGCATTGCGCGGAACGTTACAGTAGTGGTTGGTGGTTTAAGCAGTGCTTTGATACGTGTGTATAAATTGTACCAGAAATGTTCTTCAACATTGTTTGCATTCATTTGTATTCTTTTAGGAACTTGAATGGTTTATACGGAGAAGGGCTATCACACCACAGGATGAGTTGGTATGCTTTCGATCGAAAACACGAAGGTTTGAAAGAAACTCGGATGATGATACGTCCAGTGCGGGAATGTGACCAGAAATCTGGATCGTTTGGTTCTTCGTTTTGGGCAAAATATTGATTGGTAATAGATAACCACCCTACTGGTTTGTTGCTGTATTTACTAGCCCCTTGGTGCACACACTTCTGTCTTCTACGTTCGTCAGTTGTCCGTAGAAATGCAAATAAAAAAAAAAATCCGAATTAATCCACCGATGATAAAACGGAATCCTTCTTACCCATCACCACCCAGCTCGAAAAAATAGTATGAACTTCTGTTCAATATCATGCACATAAATGGAGCGTCACTAAACATACAAATTTACGTTATATTTCGTGTAAAGTTCTGGGACATTCCATGCAATGTCGTTAATGTTGTATGCAAAAGCTCGTCTTTGTTAGAACTTTTGCATGCAAGTTGCTGTTATATGTGAAATGTGTAGGAGAAAGCAACACGATACCTTCTCGTCGTTGAACCTCGGTACTAATATAGTAGTTTTCTCAGTGGGCACTATTGCCAACCTAACGAAAGCGCACCGAAGAAGCGCGAAATTTTTTTTTCTTTTGTTGAACCATTCCGTATCTTGTACAGTCAACATGCAATTAAAACCGTTTTGTGAAACATAACGCGTTGTGTTCTTATTTGGCTTATTTCTGTGGTTCTGCCCAAAGGTGGGCCCAGCGTGCGAATTATCCGGAAAATATTGAGACCAGTAGTAATCGACGTGGGTTTAATTGACGTGGGATCGCGAGTGAAAATCTGGTGATTGTGATTTTTAGTGCGAGTGCAAAATGGCGGATAGTGCCAGAGTTTCATTCCCAAAGTTAGGCTCGAGCAACTGGGGTTAGTGGAAACAGCGAATGGAGTGGTTGCTCGAGAAGGAGAACTTATAGGAAGTGATTCTGCTGTCCAAGCCGGAGGATCCGGAACCGGATTGGCTTGCTCGCGATCGGAAGGCTCGTGCAAATATAGGATTATTCCTGGAAGAAAGCCAAGAATTCGGACAGTGCTCGTGGTATGTGGCATGCTCTGCGGGAGCACCACGAAAAAGCGACAATGTCGACCGTAGTGTTTTATTTGACCCAACTGTACGGGGCGAACATGTCGGAAAGTGACGATATGGATAAGCATTTGTCAAATATGGAAGAATGGTTTGACAACTTAGAACTTAGAAGAATCGCTAAAAATCGCGATGGTTTTCAAGAGTTTTCCGCAAAGCCTGCGGTGTAGGATTGATGCTGATTGGACGGTGCTCTTAGTGAAAACACGGCTGTTGGAAGAATTGCGGCAGCGGCAGCAGCAATGTTTGCTTTCGACGAGTGTGATGGCGATGAAATTGGCCGCGGATGGCAGCAAAGAAGAGCGGCGATGCTTTTTTTGACGTAGGACTACGTCTGTGTTTTCAATACTGGAGTACACGTTCGAATTGCGAAAATTTGGAGCGTCACGAAAAATATATAGGTTTTGAACGTTAATAACTAAGTCATTTCACATTTCCAAAATGTTTGCACCAATCGATCGGGACATTTTCTACGCTTCGATTCCAATATATAAATCTATTGCTTTTTAACATTCTACTATTGAAATTAACGCAAATATAAGATCATGACTTATAATGTCGATTTTTCAGAGTAAATTTACCAAATACACAGTACTTTCCTAGCACAGACTTCATAATTAAGTAAGAAACGTCTCCTATGCATCAGGAAAAGATATTTAAGGGGGACACATTGGAATTTTCCTTCAGTCTTTCAGCGATCTCGAAGATGCTGAGTCAGCGCTCGGCTACGCACCGTCAAGTCGACCATCGACCGAGTTTATTGCCCAGTTACATGTCTGGCCGTGACAAATTTGCAGTCGGATTCTTAATCCAGCTACTTCACTCGCCCCGTCGCATTCACCGTCTGCTCTGGAAGTGCACTACACCGAGTACGTTATTGCCGGAGCCCTCGTCTACTTTGCTGCGGTGATGGAATACCTGGCCGATGAAGTACTCGAGATGGCAGGAAATGCCAACTCGCGACAACAAGTACACTAAAATCATACCACGTCATATGCAGCTGGCCATCCACAACGACGCAGAGCTGATGAAACTTCTCCGATGTGAACATTTCTTAGAGTGTTGTCCTTTTTGGGCCGTCCTGCTGCACAAGAAGACCGAGTGAAAAGCCTTAGTTCAATCGCGACCATACCCCCCCACACCTTTGGAGATGATCACTATGTGTTTCAGCAGGACGGAGCGCCATCGCATACTGCAAATTTCGTTCAGGGCTGGTGCCGAGAAAATTTGACCGACTTTTTGGACATGAATGAATGGCCTCCCAGTTCACCTGATCTGAATCCCTTGGATTATTTCGTATGGCCATACATGCTGGCGAATGTAAATAACCACAAGGCGTCTAATATGAACCAATTCAAAACCGTAATCAAACGAATTTGGGACGAAATGCGTGCCGCCTGTGACGGTTTCAAAAAACGTCTGGAGCTGGTCAAGAAGATTAAAGGCGGTATTATTCCAAAACATATGCTGTAGTTGATCAGTATTATATTGCAATATAATGGGTAAAGTTATCAATAAAATCTGGATTATCGATTTGAAATAAATAGAGTTATATTTTGTATGAGAATATATTGGACACGGTGTATATGTTTTGTTCTCTGATGATGACGTGGTTCTCCTGCTATGCTTATACAAGGTATGTTGTCTTCGTATATTATGAATGGAGTCATTAGGAACCCAATCTCATACAATATATTAGACAACCAGGTGCCCTCCTTGATCGCTCCACACAGTGAGATGAATTCCACCTCCGTTGTTGACAGCACCACCAATGTTTGTTTCTTCGTTGCCCAAGAAATCGTGTTTCCGAACACAGTGAACACTGTTCCAGAAATGGACCGTCTATCGTCTTGACTGTTGGCGAAATCGGCATCCGCGTAACCGACTTGTGGCTTGTCAGAACCAGGGTTGTACCAACAATCAATATGCAACTAGCGATTTGAAATTGGTTCACTGTTGTAGAACCCCTTGGTCCGAAGTACACCTTGAAGCCAGCACCTAACTACACATATTTGCGCCTTTGTTTTGATTTGCTGTGTTATTTTGACAGAATATTTGAGAGTGTGTTCGTGTGAGTTCATTTTTAGGGGCGTATTATTGAGCTTGGGACCGAGCTTGGGACCGATGTGCTAGTACTGACTGAGCCAAGAAAACAATCGTATTTGTTCGGGACCTACTGGTCTTAGAGTTAGTCTATGGTTGTACTCCAGCTTAAGTGATTTGCTCCCTTGCAAATAACGTAATGCCTGGAACAGACATACAACGTACAGCGTTGTATTCCTTTAGTCTAGTACGTGTTTTTTGGTACTGGATTAAAGTATTTGACAGTTCGTACAACGGTCAGCGTTGTACGTCTGTCATAAGTATAAGATTCGTTTCAGTTCCGCTCAATGAACGTCATTAGGATTGCTCTGAAATTGACTGAAATTATTAACCGAAAAACAGATGTCGGGTCGGCTCATTAGTGCCAAATACTGCAGGCAACGCAAAAGAGCCTTGTACGGCTGTTCGGTTGGATTTCCTTCGTCTTTTGACCATTTGACAGAAGAAGCAATTGGAGTATTTAATGGCTTGCAGTTTTCCATGCCGAATCTTTTTAAAACTTTCTCAATATATGACTTCTGTGAGATTTCTAATACAACATCGTATCTATGGATTTCTAGGCCAAAGAAAATCTTCACACTACCTAAATCCTTCCTCTGAAAGCTCTGACATAATGACTCCTTTATCCACCTGATATCGTAGAGATCCTTACCAAAAACCAACATATCATCAACGTATAGGATCAAATACAGATTCTTCTGCTTACAAACGTAAACGCAGGAATCTAATTTCAGTCTTCCGAAGCCTTTTTCAATAATTGACCAGTCATCATGTTTCATAAGTTTATTAATGTTCTGAGGAACTTCTCATGAATCTAAACATGTCAGAAAGGCTGAATCATAGTCAAACATCCAAATAGGTGGTCTTTGAACCCTTTCACTATGACGGTGCGAAACCTCGCTCTCGTTATCAGAAAGAACATAAGCGAGCAGCGGCGCTATAACCAAGCTATTTAGCACCTGCATTCGGAGGAAATGCCAATGCAGCACCAGAGCGTCTGTTCTCCAGGTTAGGAGCGGCTCAAAACAGCGTCTGTTCCCCATGTCAGGGGCGGCTGAATCACCGTCCATGTGCCAGCGTGGGACTCTAAATTTAACTGAGCACTATGGTCCTCCGGAAAGTAGGGGGTTGGTGTCAGGCACTGCAAGCCAGCCGTAAAAAAAGCAAGCACAGGAACATTTACAGCAGAATACGACCCAGAACAATCGGCGAGGACCACAGCGACGAAACAGGACTAGCGATTGGAAACTCGGTACGTGGAACTGCCGATCGCTCAACTTCGTCGGAAGTACCCGCATACTCTCCGTTGCACTGAAGGATCGTAAGTTTGGCATTGTAGCGCTGCAGGAGGTGTGCTGGAAGGGATCCATGGTGCGTACGTTTAGAGGTAACCATACCATCTACCAGAGCTGCGGCAACACACACGAGCTGGGAACAGCTTTTATAGTGATGGGTGACATGCAGAAGCGCGTGATCGGGTGGTGGCCGATCAATGACGACCGAATGTGCAGGTTGAGAATCAAGGGTCGGTTCTTCAACTTCAGCATTATCAACGTGCACAGCCCACACTCTGGAAGCACCGATGATGACAAAGAGGCATTTTACGCGCAGCTCGAACGTGAGTACGACCGCTGCCCAAACCATGACGTCAAGATCATCATCGGGGACCTCAATGCTCAGGTTGGCCATGAGGAGGAATTTAGACCGACTATTGGAAAGTTCAGCGCTCACCAGCCAACGAACGACAACGGCCTCCGACTTATTGATTTCGCCGCCTCCAAAAATATGGCCATTCGTAGCACCTACTTCCAGCACAGCCTCCAGTATAAGTACACCTGGAGATCACCGCAGCAGACAGAATCGCAAATCGACCACGTTCTGATCGATGGACGGCACTTTTCCGACATTACCGACGTCAGGACCTATCGTGGCGCTAACGTCGACTCCGACCACTACCTGGTGATGGTAATACTGCGCCCAAAACTATCCGTCGTAAACAACGTATGGTACCGACGCCCGCCACGGCACAACCTAGGGCGGCTGAAGCAACCGGATGTCGCCACGGCCCACGCGCAGAATATCGATGCAGCGTTGCCGGATGAGGGTGTGCTCGACGAAGCCCCTCTCGAGGACTGCTGGAGGAATATCAAAGCAGCCATCAACGACGCAGCAGAGAACGTCGTCGGGTACGTTGAGCGGAATGTCTGAAATGTGGTTGTATTTCATGCATAGTCAAGCGGCAGTGTTCCATAATACGGTGGAAAAAATCGAAAGCGACGACAGTACGATTACAGAAGTTGTATGTGAACTTGATGATCTTAAGTTTAAGCTTCGCGAAAGGGTCAGCAACCAGTTTTTGCCGCTCTATGTACGATCTCTAATGACAAATCTCGAAGAAAATGGTTGGTCGAAGTTAAAATCCTGTAAATCCAGTATGATAAACTTTTATCAAAAGTGTATTGATTATCTTGAAGCTCGAGTCACACAGTTCGACCAGGTTGATTGTTTTAAATGGGTAAACCTTAAAACCTCGATTGATTGGCAGGCAGTTCTAACATGTTTTGAATACGTTCGTAAATTCAATGAGTCTAATGATCTAGTCGATGCCGATAAAGAAGAATCTGAGCTGTTTGATGAAGTGTCTTACGCGAAAAAATACGCAAACGAAGAAAAAAAATGCGAGAGTCACATTAAAATTGCTGATAGGTGGGTCGAGCTGTTTAACCATTTTGAAGATAACAACATTCCATTTCGAGTCCTCAAATTTTTTTTTGTAGAATTCGCGTTATGTTTGCCAGGTACTAATGCTGTAACAGAACGAGGGTTTTCCGTTGTGAACAAAGTCTGGACAACCGATAAATCACAGCTAAGTGTCGATACGTTGAAAGCAATGTTGCAGGTTAGATTTAATTTTAAGGATACATGTGAAGAGTTCAGCAAAAATATCTCCGAGAATATTCCTCTTCTACGCAAAGTGAATAGCGCGGAGAAGTATGATAGATCCTCGGATTTATCCAAATAAGCTTTTTTCATTTGATGAATGTTTTGTTATAAATAAAAATGTTTCAGAAAAAAAAAAACAATTTAAATTTCTTTGTCTTCCTATCAATGAAACGTCTTCAAACTGATATATGAAATTCATTTAACTGCCTAAGCCTATTGTATCATAATTTGTTGTTGAAAGCAAGCACTAGCCCCAATAGGAAAGTTGAGCCATAAAGAAAAAAATGTTCCGCGTTAGACATCCAACGATCTGGTCACTTTAACTTATCCTCACTTGTACGTTGTCGATAGGCTGCTCCGGTAGAGACATTGAAGCAGATGATTTTTTTTTTTTATTGAAACTAGCACAGAAGTTTCTCTTTAAGTTTCTAAGTTATCGCATGCAGTACTTTTCATCGCGTAATTGCCGTTTCGTTGCGAGCAGATAAACAAAACAATGAAATTGACCGTGCTACTAGATCGATCGAAAATTGCAAATCGAGGAAATCGAGATTATTCACTTTGAAGTGACTGCAATCTGATTCAAATTTGCATCGCTCGATATCAGTGAGGCACACCTTGTTTTCATCTCACAATTTTTTGTCCTCTCAGGTATTGTTTGGTCATATCTTCATGACGAATTATCCAATCATGATGACATTTTTGCAGGCTTTTTCAACTACAATATAAGTTTGATTTCACATCAACGGAACTAGAATCGGTACATGAATAGCTCAATATGTAATGAGAGACTGAACTGTTTGATTACTATTATAATAGGCCGTAAAATAAGGTGTCGTTCATATCTCCGTAACGAAATATCCGAATGAAAAAAAAAAGTAAATAGCGTTCTATGGGAATGTTGTAGCTTTCATTTGCCGCCAACAGAACTAAAATCGGTTCACAAACAGCTAAGAAACCGATGAGACATCATTTGTAACGCACACACACATATACATACACGTACACAGACACACAGACATGTGCTCAGTTCGTCGTGCTGAGTCGAATGGTATATGCCTCGGATGAAAAGTCGAGTTTTCAAGTGATCTTAATACCCTTCTTTTGGTGTAAGAAGGGTAAAAATGAAACAAACATTAAAATTCTAAAAATAAAATAAAAAATTAAGGGAGTGACAACGCCCCACCCCACATTTATTTCAACAAATTAATTTCGATTACAAACGAGGTTCAAAACATAAAGTTGGCTGACATTATCTTTTCATGTAAAACGTCCTCGTTCGCGTACTTGAATGAAGAATGCTGCCGTACCGATATGACGATATGCATCTTGGTAAATACTGTTGTTGTTGTTGTTATTGTTGGTGGTGGTGGTGCTGGTGCCAATCGTGGTGCTGGCGGCGGTGATTTATTTGCTGCTAGGAAACTGCGTTCTTAACTTATATACTAGTGTAAAGATCTTTGATTTTGCATAAGCTTGATGCACAAGAAAGGAAATAAGGAAATTTATACAGTACCACGTAGACTCACTTGTGAAAATCTCAGTACCAATCCCCCCCCCCCCCCCCCCCCTCGTAGACTTTTCTCCATAAATTTTTTTGAAATTTTGTATGGAGCGTAGACTTTGGTCAAACCTCCCCTCCCCCAAAAAAAAAGTCTACGTGGTTTATGAATAGCCCCTTAGTAGATCAAATTTAGCTCCCGGCCCTGCCAGCTTGAGAAAAGCGCAGCCATTCTCTAACCCAGTTAAAGCGAATCTTCTTCGTTCTATTATACGGAATAAATATATTTCAATTAATTACAAGAACGAGAGTGTTTCCCTGGTTTCCCTTCAATGATCACCCTGTGAAGTTCCCGCACTGCATTCTTATTAAAAAAGAGAAGCACCTCCGTTCGCCGAGCCTTAACCACATTTTTGCGGCTTCACGTGTTCCCACACAAACACGCATGATTAGTTTTCAGCAGCATAGTGGGCCACGGATGCTCGTTCATTTTCACGTTACCTCCTGTCGATACTAAGGCACAGGTACGACGACCGCATGGGCTCGGTGCCGGTGCAACTTACCCACTTCCTTCCATCCGTCTGTCTGCCTGTCGTCATCGAGCATCAGAGTAGGCTGCAGTAAGGTATCAATGACGGTCGGGACCAGCCGCAACAATCTTCAAGTACCTACTCGTCGGGTAGCCGATTATAATATTAGAAACGAACGTTATCAGTTTTACTCGTTTTCATTTTGCCATTCAATGTCATGACTAATAAAAAGCATGCAAAAACAAAAACGCAATCGACCTTATCAGTCGCCGCGGAGGACGATGCAAAAGTGACCACACCATTCCAACTGGCCAGCGATAGCAGTGCAAAGTTTTAGAGATTGTCTGTGTCAGTGTACAGGCTTAGGCGCGAGGAGAGAAGGGGATATCGTGAGAACTAGGATTCGAGCACACGACAAATCTGGAGAACACGCGTCACACATTCATCGTCGCAAGCAAGGCGTGAGATAAGAAGCCAAACTATGGCTTCCGAAGCATTACGTTTACGGAAATCTTGTTTGGTGTGTCGAAATTTTGTGTGACCATAAAACCAACATCAACAGTGATAAGAGCGATGAGATGAGAGCTTGGATTGGAATTAACGAGTGATACGAGCAAAAAAAATGTAGATTATAAGTCAGTTGGTACGCTACTTGGAGGAAACTGTGAGTGTAAGATTAAATTTTCTCGTTAGAAAGAAGAAATCGTTGATTGCAGCCGAAATTCTTTTCAAAGCATGGATTAGAAGACAGTCAGTCTAAGTGCAGCAGTTGCCGGTTGTTAGGCTGACTCGAACTGGTTGGAATAATGTAACAATATCTGAAGGAAGTGCTATTGAACATATGAGTGTTTGTGGGTGTTTGTATTCGTGCTCAAGGTCGATTGTATATTCCTTGCTGGAAATAGGCGAAGGGAGGGTGCTATAGTGTGCAGCCATGGCGGATCCAACGATACAGACATTCTGCTGCCACAACCGGATACGTTCGCCACCGGCTGTGAAGCTCATGTCCGAATTCAACACCGACGGATACATTATGGTGTGTATTGTTTCGTCAGTTCTCGGAATAGCTGGTGCCATCTATCAGGTAAGTTTTCACACCTTAGGTGATGTGAATGACCTGGTGGCATTGTGTAACTGATTCATAAAAGTGGCCTTGAAGCCTTCAAACGTTCAATGGCATTAGAACAGTCAGAACACACCATAGTAACGTTTGCATTAAAAAAAATGGACTTTTTTCAGATGGTGATAAAAAAAAAGCTAAGACAGATAACTGCTGTTGATAAATTTCCAATGGAAGGTTATTATTTAAGCTTACTTGCAAAAAAAAATCTACGCCCTTGCGAGCGGCCTTCCTGCAGTTAACCGGAACATTCGCCATGGCGGACGAAAACATGCGTGTAGGCATGTTTTTGAGTTCTTTCTTCGTTTTATTTATCAATTCTGTCGTAACCTGGTCGAGGTTTTCAGCTCCGATCCTTCGCAACTCGTGCCAGCACAACTGTGCTCTACAAAATCCATCGACTACGATTTCGTTTGTACACGCTTCTACACAGGAAAAAATCTTGTAGTAGAAACTACCATTATACCCGACTATGCCTATCTTCAAAACTACGATGAAATTTCAGTCAAATTTACTACGTTTGTGGAAAAAACCTTCAGCATTTGTGGTATATTCGACAGACCTCTTATTGATATCAACCGCACCATGGTTGATCTAATCGCAGGCATGGTCAAATCAAACGCATTTATAGTCAGCGAAAAATTGTTGGTGTTTGCGCTTAATATAATCCTCGAAATGGTAGTTTCTACTGCGGTTTTTTTTTTGCGTGTACGTGAATAGCCTTCTTCATAGTTATTAACACGTTCATGACCAATCACTCAATTAAAATATATATAATAATTTTCTTTTATTTTCGAACATTCAAACATATTATCATTTGCAATATCACCATTGAACTATTATATCTACCACATTCTTCCTCTCCTCTACTCTAACAAATAAACTTTTCCACAACATTTAATTTAGTCGTTATTTTCATTATAATTCTAGAGTAATTCATGATTAGGGCCTAAAAGCCATTTGTAAACAATTACTTCAAACGTTGTTCTCTCACGAATCACGAGAATCCTACTATATCCAGCTACTCCATATGGTACAACTAACATTCTTCTACCAGATGCTGCTTTCATTTTACGAGAGTGATTTACGATTCAAGAGAAATCGACATTTAAAGTCAATGTTTACAAATGACTTTTAGGCCCTTAACATGAATTACTCGAGAATTCTTCATAATAAACTTTCCAGCAACTCTCATATTAGTTCTTAACCCAGTGTTCGATAACGCTTTAAAAGTTTCGTTAGAGAGAATTCGATACTCGCCTTTTTTTTTAATTTTATTTTTTGTAGTTTAACTAATAGCAATGTCAAAGACAGCCAGAAAAAATCAACGTGAAACATTTCTCAAACCATACTTGGAATCGCAGGACGCTACCTCTAAAACAATTTTCATGAGCGATATATTTCGTACAAGCTAATTCAGCCCCCAATTTAAAGGAGTTTCGCATAATTCCGTTTCTTTAAATATTTTGTTATATTGTAATCCTATTTGTTTTTTATACAAAAAATCTTGTCTCTTATCGTCATCTTTAATTGCAACGTTATTTCCAGCATTTTTTTTCCATTATAACTGAAGCCCATCCCCTCTTGTAAAATTTGCTTCGTACTAATTCTTGTGCTTCTCTTCTTTGTAGGTAATGCTATCAACACCAGTATAAGCACACGATTTAAATCAAAATGATTTCATCGGGATATTCGAGTTTGATTTCGCAGCACGTATGGTTGTGTTTTTAATTCTGATTAGGGCCGGTTCATAAACCACGGAGACTCATTTTGAAAATTTCAAACAAACCCCCCACCCCCTAAACTTTTCTCCAACAATTTTTGAAATTTTGTATGAAGCGTAGACTTTGGTCTACCAACCCCCCCCCCCCCCCAAAAAAGTCACGTGGTTTAGCATAGCCCCTACGAAGATTTTTTCTCGGGTTTTTCTTTAATCATTTGTTTTCATTCGATTGCGCGTCTGGCTCGCAAATTATTGCCTGTGCTTCCTCATCTACAAACCGAAGCGCAGCAAAGTTTTTCAAGTTTCCCCGCTTGCCTAACTGCTGTGGCAATGGGTCGTAAAAATCGAAAATATGCGCGGGGGCATCCGCTTCCGAAGCCTTACCGGAACCGGGCACCTCCCAGCGCAAAACGATCTTTGTGGCAACTAGATAATTAGAATCATCCCAACTATCTTGCCGTCGGCCATTCACAGGGACAGGAGTTTAATAAACTACTCTCCGGATTGAATACACCATATTATGGTGTCCAGCTGGCCAAATAAACCGAAAATATAAATTAATTTCTAGGGCGATCATAACCATCTCCTTTTCAGGACGACCAATTAATTTTGCAAACTAAGTTTGCGTTTAAGTGAAATGTTCGTGATCTAAGTGAACAACCTTTGAATATCATAGTAATTTTGGATTGTTTAGCCGAAGTGGTAAATTCGAAGAATTATCATTAAACCCGAACTAATTTTTTTTTCATTAAACTTAACCGAAAGAGCATTGGCTCGGTTTGTAGAAAATTTCATAAGAAGGGACGGGTCAAGCAAAATAACAAAAACATTAAATTAACCACATATTTTATAATATTATAAATAAATGATACTAAAGGGCGAACACGAAATTATTGCGACACATTCAACAGGGCATAACTTTTTTACCATTGGGTAAAAATCAACCAAATTTTGCACACTTTCTCATTGATGTGTATTGTTTACATGCAGTCAAACTCGAAGTCGTGTTTTTCGATTCAACGAAAATGGAGGTGAACCAACGCGAGTCGAGAGAACAAATTCTTTCCAAACACCTGGAATTTCCTGACCTGTCGCACCGGCAGTTAGGAAAAATGTTGAACATTCACCATTCAACCGTCTCCAGAGTGTTGAAGCGGTTCCAGGAGCGGTTGACGTTGGACCACGGCAAAGAAGCTGGAAGAAAACAGGGACCGGAGAACAAAAAGACGGAGGAAAAGGTGAAGCGGATGATTAAAGCAAATCCCAACGTCTCAAGCCGTGATTTGGCTAAAAAGATCGGCATGTCGCAGAGCTACGTCCAGAATGCAAAGAAGAGAGCTGGACTACATACATACAAGGTACAGAACTTCCCAAACCGCGATGAGCGGCAACAATCGACGGCTAAAACTCGGGCACGGGAGCTCTACGAGAAGATGCTGACAAAATATGGCTGCTGTGTGATGGACGACGAAACTTATATAAAAGCCGATTTTATGCAAATTCCGGGGTTGGAGTTTTTCACCGGCAAGAGCAAGTTCTATGTGGACGACAAATTTAAGAAGAAGAAAATGTCGAAGTTCGCCTCCAAATATGTCATTTGGCAGGCCATCTGCTCTTGCGGACTGAGGAGTGAGCCTTTCGTGACAAAGGGTACAGTAAATGGCGAGATCTACAAATCTGAGTGCCTCGAGAAGCGCCTTTTGGCGTTTTTGCAGCAGCACGACGAAGCTCCGCTATTTTGGCCAGATTTGGCATCATGCCACTATTCTAAAAGTGTCCTGGAGTGGTATGAGGCCAATTCTGTCCATTTTGTTCCAAAGGACATGAATCCGCCAAACTGTCCGGAGCTGCGCCCGGTGGAGCAGTACTGGGCAATGATGAAGCGGGAACTTCGGAAGAGAAGAAGACAGTCAAAGAGAGAAGGACATGTTAAGAAAATGGAAAAAAAACTGAGAAACTGGTACCGGATGACACTGTAAAGACTTTGATGGAGGGCATCAAGCGAAAATGCGTTCAATTTTACACTCAAGGCTCCATCGATTAACTTTTCTTTGAGTTTTGAAGTAAGTATATGTATAAAACTACCCTAAAATTTTGGTTTGATTCTAAACATTATAAGAAAATTGGCATGACATTTTCGGTGTCGCAATAATTTCGTGTTCGCCCTTTATTATTACTATACACCAACGCGGTCCTACGTGAACCTCGCGGTTATATCCCTGATATAACCCACCTCTAATTTTTTTTTTTTGTTTGTTAAATACCTTTTTTGTATCCTCCTAAGCTCCAAAAAGTATTCATGCGCATCAACCATCAATGACATGAACCCACATAAAACAAATCAGAAATCCTTGCCAAACATATGCCATTTCATTAAAAGTGTGAGTTTTTTTTAATGCTTATCACTTATGTCAAGTCAAATTTCGGTTTAATATAACCACTAGGTTCATCTATCGCAACAAATCCAATTGCCATTGGCAAAACCAAAATCATTATGTTTGATACTTCAATTTTGCCATATGATTCAATGTCTTTCTACATTTGGTTCAATTGATGAAGTCAGCAGTAACTTACCCGTCCCTGCTCTTCCGACTCTGCTCTTTTTTTCAATTTTTATTTCCTTCTTCTGGCCTGCTCTACCTCCCATCTCCCTCAGAGAGCCTACCGAAAGGGTCTTAACCTCCTCCGCCCTTCCGTCGGAGAGGTATTTTTTTTCACTTCTAGTTTTTTCCACCCCCTTCGACCTGCTCACATGGTGCACTGCCCATCTCCCTCAGAGAGACTACCTAAAGGGTCCTAATCTCCTCCTCCCTTCCGTCGGAGAGATATTTTTTCACTTCTAGTTTTTTTTCTCCCCCTTCGGCTTGCTCCACTGCCCAGCTCCGTCAGGGAGCCTACCGAAAGGGTCTTAACCTCTTCCGCCCTTCCGTCAGAGATATTTTCGATTATTTTCAGTTTTCCTCAGTTTTCGCGACAAATTTGTTGGAGTAGATCTTACGCTTCAGGTTGGCCCAGAAATTCTCGATGGGACGCAGCTGGGGGACGTTGGGCGGGTTCGCCGACTTGGGTACCACATCGATATTCAGCCGCTCCATCTCCTCCAACGATCGCTTCGAGTAGTGGGCCGACGCCAGATCCGGCCAGAACACCGCGTCTTCGCCCTTATGGTATTTCTTGATGAACGACGCAATTTCGGCATTTCGTACTATAAATTTCCCCGTTCTCGGCCAGTCCGGAGCGAAAGAAGAGCGGCTTTGACATCCCCTTCTCGCTGATTGTCAGCCACAGCAGCACCTTCTTGGGGAACTTGGTGTGTGAAATGAACTTCACCTCGGAGCTCACTTCCTTCGTAGGGGAAGTAAAATACGAAGTGCCCTTCCAGTCGTTGCCATCCAGGGTGGTATAGGTCTCGTCGTCCATCACCACCGCCACGTCACGATTCGCCGGGAAAATCAAGTTGACCATCTTATTGAGCCGCTGCCGCTGCGTCATTGCCTGCAGCTCCTTTTTCACTGTTTGGCCGGTTGAACCGACTTCCCGGCCAAGCGCACACCGCGATGTAGCCACTTTTCCCTCGGTCTTCCTCTTGAGCATCCTTTGGAGCTTCTTGTCGCTCAGGGTCGTCGGCCGTCCGGAACCGGGCTTTCTTTCGATGCGCTGATTGTTGTCTAATAGTGCCAAGATGTTGTAGATGTCGGAACGGGCACGGATTTGACGCGGCGGGGTGCCGTTCTTTGAACGCACACACTTCTGAACGGAGTTGCTTCACTGTTTTTGCCATCACGGTTAGAGTTCGACTGATAGAGCTGTCAAATTTTGTCTGCTGACTCATGGGTTACTATGATTGATACAGCATGGGTAGTTTCGCCAGTGCGGATGAAAAAAAATCGGCAATTTTTATCCATTTTTTAAATGCAAACGTTATGTATATTGAATGGATATTTCGGCGATAGTATGTTGTCAATAAATCAATCCATTGAGCTTCTAGATGAGCCAGACGAAATGAAACAGCCGATTAATGTTAACTCTAGGGTTTTTTTTTTCATTAGGGCGAATCTACAATTGAGAGATTCTCTCCGGGCTCACTCTCTTTCATTCATTACAGCGCCATTATAAAACTTTCGAGGGATTCTTTAGTACTGATCGAGACACAACAGTGCTGGCTAGCATACTCTACAAAACGTAGAATGAAAAACGTAAAGGTGATTGGTTTATGAATGAAAGAGAGCGAGCCCGGAGAGAATCTCTAAATTGTAGATTCGCTCTAATGAAAAAAAAACCCTAGAACTGTAGATTTGAAAGTTTTCACTGTATAATGTTAAAAGAAAAAAAATTATTTGATTCTTAGAAAAACAGCTGGAGAAGATAACGCAAATGCAAAGTAGTAAAATATTGCTTTCAAACAATTTGATGGACCTAATTAATGAACCGCTGCAAGGTTGGCACGTTACACAAGACTGGAAAGAATCTTTAGCTATTTCCATTCAGAAAGTATCTGGCCCGATTAAAGCCGAATAGTTTAGTCGCATCAACATATCCATCACTTTAGGTGACCATTTTAGAACTTGTAGTAAAAGTCAGCTATTGAAGTTTCTAAACTGTAACAATTTATCACACCAGAACAAGCGGGATATCGTCAATGTCATTCACGTCAAATAGCGTGAAATTCACACTAAATCGGAAAGAAAACCTAAAGATACGATTGTTTATTTTTCTTTGTATCTGAAATGCGCTTTTGAAACAATTGTTCAGCTTTTGTTGTTGGAAACAATCAAGCGCTCTGGATTATCGGGTTCTGCATATTGATGGTTAGAAAACTACGAGTACTTGTCTGACAGAACTCAACGGATTGCTTTTAATGATTCTGTTTCGAGTCCTGTGGAGAACGGCTTTGGCGTACCACAAGGGAGTATATTAGGGCCCATTTTATTCATTCTATTCATTGATGACATGCGATGAGCCTTGCGATTTTTTGATATTAATCTTTTTTGCTGATGATATCGTGTTACGCATTGCAGCTAAATGCCTTAATTAAATACGTCTCTGCACAGATTAAAATCTTGTAGTAAAAACTACCATTTTACCTGATTATGCCTATTTTCAAAACTACCATGAAATTTCAGTCAAATTTACTACGTTTATGGTGCAACCATAGACTAACTCTAAGACCAGTAGGTCCCGAACAAATACGATTTTTTTCTTGGCTCAGTCAGTACTAGCACATCGGTCCCAAGCTCGGTCCCAAGCTTAATAATGCGCCCCTTAGAATGAACTCACACGAACACACTCTCAAATATTCTGTCAAAATAACACAGCAAATCAAAACAAAGGCGCAAATATGTATAACAAGGTGCTGGCTACAAGGTGTACTTTGGACCAAGGGGTTCTACAACAGTGAACCAATTTCAAATCGCTAGTTGCATATTGATTGTTGGTGCAACCTTCAACATTTGTGGTATATTTGACAGACCTCATATTGATATCAACCGCACCATGGTCGATCTAATCGCAGGCATGGTAAAATCAAACGCATTTATACTCAGGTGAAAATTGTTGATGTTTGCGCTTAATTTAACCCTCGAAATGGTAGTTTCTACTGCGGTTTTTATTTGCGTGTACGTACTCGAGGACTTTAAACAGCTTCCAGGTCTGGCTTTCTATACCGCAATGCAAAGAAACGCCGTTACCGAGATTTCCGGATAAAGAAGGATTCCAAATTCCCGATGAAGTATTTGATTTGGCAGGCCATATATAGTTGTGGTCGAAAATCTAAAAGTTCAAAATCAATAATGATGTGTACGAGAAAGAATGTCTGTAATAGCAGATGCTACCGTTTATCAGAAGCCATGGCTCTCCAGCTCTGTTTTGGCCTGATTTGGCCTCTTGTCACTATGCGTAATCCGTCCTGAGGTCAAATACGTGCCAAAAACAGCCAATCCACCAAACTGTCCAGAACTTAGCCCAATAGAGAAGTACTGGGCTATAGTTAAGCGGAAACTCTTCGAAACTAAGAAGAAAGCAAATGGTACCGATGATTTCAAGAGAAGATGGAGAATCGTCTCGGCGGGCGTATCTGAGGATACCGTAAGGAACCTGGTGGCGGATGTATCACATAAAGTTCGAGAATTTTTACAGAAAGAAGGATAGATAAAACTCTATTATTGTGAAATAAACAATCAGTTCTGTTGAATTATGTGTAATGTTTTTTTGCTGATATTATTTTGGTGTCCGAAATTTAACGTCTACAGGCTTTAATAACAGTGAATTGCAAAATAGATTTTTTGTTTTTTAAATTTTCCTCTCTCCATTCCCTTTCAGATTTGGATCCGAAATGAGGATCCACCCAACCCACAGTTAACGCTTCGTCGTCGGCCGGGTTCGTCATCGCCAGGGCGCAGCATTATTGTGTGGCTGGCGGTAGCCGATCTGTGCGCCTCGTTCGGCGTATTCCTCCGGTCGGCCCTGTGGAAGTATATCAAAAATGTCCTCCCACCGGACAGCGACAATGACGACATGACCAACGTCATCTTTTGCGCCGTTTCGTCAGCATGGATTCAGTATTTCTACATGTGCACGTGGCTTTGGACGTTGAGCTACGCAATTAACGTGCGGCGAACGCTGAGTGGTAGGGCGATGCCACTGCGAACATACCACTTCTTTGTGTGGAGCATTTCAGCGGTGCTGACTGCGTCCGGGTTGACGGTGCTCTACGTTCCGGATGCTGAGTATGGATGAAATTTGATAGCTTGATTCAATATGATTGGCATGTTATACGTTTCATTGCAGTTGTCATAACGTACACGATATAGGGAGTGCCTATCTTCGAATACTTCCGAACTACCTCACCACCTACGGGCCGATGCTCGCAGTGATGGTGGCCAATCCGGTACTATACTTTATGGCCTCCAAGGAGGTCGATCGGCAGCTAGTGGCGCGCTTTAGCCAGATGACATCTACCGAGCGCGATCTCATGACTAAATTTAAGATGAAATTCTCTCTAATTAATTTTGTGTTTTACGTGTGTTGGTTGCCGAACCTTATCAACGGTATCATTCTGTGGACCATGTGGTTTTCGTTACCATTTCAGACAATCGTCACGGTATGGTATGTGATGGTAAGGATGTGATTGTATTCAAATGCTTTGAGAAAAATTGTCACATATTTGAACCATTTCAGGCTATAACCAATCCTCTTCAGGCATTCCTAAACTCTTTAGTGTACCAGCGGTGGAACTGCGTGTGGCGGATACGACGGCATGAAAACGATGCAGAGGCTGAAATTAGGGTTTGTTTTTTTTTGCAGGTTAATAACAAGATAGGTTCTAACTCTCGCTTGAATATTGTAGCATCGGAACCGTCACTCACATGGAGCATCGGAAGCAACACCCCTGCTCCAGTCTCAGATATTTAAACCGGAATCTCCGTCGACGTCTTCAAATGTCCTGTTGCAAGAATCTCCCATCGGCTTAAACCCCATGCCAACGCGAAGCATAAATTCCTGTACATTGGTTTAATATAAGATGGTTCTTTACTTCCCTCTTAATAAGAACGAACAAAATCATACATACACAAATTAGACTCTAAGATACATTACTTCTCATTGTTAGAATCTACTTATTTATGACAACAGAACAGATTTTGAGTTTTTTTTTCGCTTTACAAAATATAAATGGTTTCTGGCCGCTTTTTATCTCACGATGGTTTTATTTTGGCATGGCAATTTCGATCACTTAGTCCTGGAGTTTTCCTATCACTTTCTATAAGTGATTTAAGAAAATTGATTCACTAGATAGCAATATTCTAATTGAAACGCACCATTTACTCGGGGTGCGATGAGATTTCGATGCTTGAGTGCTATGAGTAGTAAGCTTGACAAACTGGCCCTGTAGGAGGAAACAGCACGGGCTCACTAATTTGAATATATAAATCTTCATTTTCATTCTGGATAAATCGCGAGGTAAGAAAAGTAGAAAGTGCCGAAAGATTTCGAAATCAGGGAAAGTGACACTAATTTTAGAAGATTAAAAAGTCTTATATACCCCGCTTTAAAGCTGGCGCAATCCAGTCACAAGATTCACAATATTGTTAACTTTTGCAAAATTCCTGTAAGCCATTGGCTAAGATGCGGAAAATTTGGGATTTTACATCTTCGACAACTTGCATTTCCCTCTTGCACGGTAAGCCGTCACATACACATCTAAATCTAAATCTTAAATAAGTAAAAATCTCACGCGATTCTCACATATTTGGAAAAATCCTGATCCACCTCTTGCATCTAATTGCAACTCTTTGCGTCGCCTTCCGTCGTTTTGCAGAAAATTCTGAAAATAATCGTTCGTCTCGTTTCTATAAATTAAGCGTAAGGGAGGTCTCATATGCAGCAATGAACGATATGTAATGGGTACACCTTACAATTTCTTCATTCGATCAGCAGTAACGAAGTTGTGCGGAGCGGCAATTAGCCAGTGTTGAATTGGCAGCTGGCGGTGACAAGCACCCTGGAGGGTGCACTGACTGGCGAGCAATCATTGGCCGATTAGCTGATGCCTCTATCGCCTTTGGTTAGGCAACCGTTGCTAGGCAGCCATTGGTTATGCAGTCGTATGATGGGTAGCCAGTGGTGAATTTGTAGCCAACGACTTGGCGCAACCACGAGGTGCTTGTGTTTAATCTAGTTGGCAGCCATAATTCGTTAAGGCGCTACGTTGAGTGGTATGAACGGTATAAGCCAGCCATCATCATAATCGCTAATGTGTGTAGAAAATGCAGTAGCTACACGCAACAAAAAACCGCAGTAGAAACTACCATTTCGAGGGTTAAATTAAAGGCCAGTATCGACCTAAAAAGTAAAGAGGTTACGGAATTTTGTTCAATATTACCAAGCGGAATTTTGACAATTGAACTGCATGGAACGAAATGTCACCTTCACCTACAAAAAAAATACAAAACCAAAAAAATTCACACCCCATAAAATCATCTCTTTTGGAATAATCGAGCGGAATATTTTTCCGAAAGTAAAAGTGACAGTTCCTATTAGTTTGCGTGGAAACCTTACAAATTCCAATTTTATTTTTCGTTCTTTTCAGGTCGGTACTGCTGCAGAAATTTGTTTTCGATTCTTTACTTTTCCGTTTCAGTAAAAGGAATTTAACAGAGGTTTGGAATAGAAAAAGAAATTTCTTTTGAACACGATACCGACCTTAAGCGCAAACATCAACAATTTTCAGCTGACTATAAATGTGTTTGATTTTACCATGCCTGCGATTAGATCAACCATGGTGCGGTTGATATCAATATGAGGTCTGTCAAATATACCACAAATGTTGAAGGTTGCACCATAAACGTAGTAAATTTGACTGAAATTTCATGGTAGTTTTAAAGATAGGCATTGTCTAGTAAAATGGTAGTTTTTACTACAAGATTTTTTTTCTGTGTAGTAATTAGTAAATAATTGATTTCAATTATCTGCCAACAACTATTGCAATTATGACGCTAGTATTGCTGGTTAATGAATTGTCTCATAATATTAATATACAGGGGATGATCAAAAAGGAGAAGACTAGCAAAATTTTGTCCAGATTCAAAGTGATACAGTTCGGTGAATAATAAACCGTTTTTGATGAAACTTAAAGCGTTCGACGGGGAATTTATTCTAATTTCAGAATGTTTAATCAAAATTTGATTTGACTTCCGGGCACCGGAGATAGCACGGATACTTTGAGGTTATGTCAAATGTGCTAATTATCTGCAGCTCGTTATTTGTTATGTTACTTGAAAATCGGAAATATTATAATTTTTTCAGAAACTAGAATTTATAACAAGTCTGTCAGTGGTTAAAGATCGTGAATCGGCCCATAAACAACCGAGATATGGCCATTTCCGTAAAATGTAGTTTTTTACCCAATTGCCTGACACTTCTTATGTTGAAAAACTTCTTTTTAATTTATCTGTAACTCTGCGTACCCTTAACCAAATTAGATGCAACATTTACCATACGATTAGAAATTTATCCTAGTTTTTGAAAGAGTAGCGGACATTTCGTTATTTTCCGTAGTTCCGGATTCATTATCGGGAATCGTGAAGGAAGTACCCTACCAGTGTAATGGCCAGAGTTAGAACTGTATCAAACCTGGCTTGCGACATATCAAACTTCATGATTTTACAAACCAATACCACTGGTAGTCAACATGAGAGTATTCTTTCACATTGGCCACACCTGGTGACGTTCCGGATTCCGGGTTCCCCCAGGGAAGTGGCCAGATTTCGAATGATGTCAAACCCTGGCTTGCGACACATCAAACTTCATGATTTTACAAAACAATACCACTGGTGGTCAACCTGAGAGTATTCTTTCACATTCGCCACACCTGGTGACGTTACGGATTCCGGGTTCCCCCAGGGAAGTAGCCAGATTTCGAATGATGTCAAACCCTGGCTTGCGACACATCAAACTTCATGATTTTACAAAACAATACCGCTGGTGGTCAACCTGAGAGTATTCTTTCACATTGGTCACACCTGGTGACGTTCCGGATTCCGGGTTCCCCCAGGGAAGTAGCCAGATTTCGAATGATGTCAAACCCTGGCTTGCGACACATCAAACTTCATGATTTTACAAAACAATACCGCTGGTGGTCAACCTGAAAGTATTCTTTCACATTGGCCACACCTGGTGACGTTGCGGTTTCCGGGTTCCCCGGGGAATTGGCGAGATATAGAACGATTCCAAACTATGGATTGCGACACATCAAACTTCATGATTTTACAAACCAATACCACTGGTGGCGAATCTGAGGTTTCTATTGTGGGCATCAGGATTCAATGGCAAATTATTCAAACATAGTTTCGAAAGTATATAAAAGTTCGGATATGCTAACAATAATTCAGTTATTTTGATTAGATAGATCGTTTCAAAGGAAAATCGCGTTTAATAAGGCGTGGGTCCACCATTCGCATTCAAAACGGCTAGGATACGCCTAGGGATGGAATCATACAATTGTTTCGATAGGTATTTTATACCACTCATCGATCAAAACCTTCTCTAACGCTTTTAGAGACGATGGTGGTGGAAATACACTTCTCACGCGTGCTTCTAATGTAGACCAAAGTGGCTCGATAATGTTGAGGTCTGGTGACTGTGCTGGCCAATCAAGGTGATGAAAGTCTGTGTCATGCTCTTTGTACCACGCCTTTATGATTTGAGCAGTGTGGATTGGAGCGTTGTCATCTTGGAAGATTCCTCTGCCATCAGGAAAGATGGTCTTCATCATTGGCAGCACCTGTTGGGCAATTGTGTTATTTTAAGTATATTGTGAAGGTTTTCTAAAAAATACCTGGTCATCCAATATTTCTTGATAATCTTTGGCCTTTATTTTTCCCTTCGTAGCAACTAAAGGCCCAAGAGAATGCCACGATATTGCACCTCATACCATAACTGACCCCCGGCCATGTTTAATGGTTGGCAGAAGGCAGCCAGGGTTGTAGGCTTCTCCAGGAGTACGCCATACGTACACTCGACCTGTAGTTGGAAACAAGGTAAAAGATGATTCGTCCGACCACACAACTTGGTTCCATTGATCTGGCGTCCATTCCTTATGATCCTTGCTCCAGCGCTTCCTGTTTACCGCGTTTTGCGGTTTTATTAGCGGTTTAGAAATGGCCGCACGAGCGTAAAGATTCATGTCGTGCAGCTCCCTTCGGACAGTTGACTGGTTGTTGAAGCGCATTGTTCAAAGCAGCAGCTGCTTTAACAGCACTAATGCGTCTGTCTGCTTTGACTATGCGCTTCAACGAACGTTGCTGCCGGTCATCCATCTTCTGCTTCCGTCCACAGCTACTTTTATCAGGCGATGTTTTTCCATGTTTTTTATATTCCGACATTATCCGGCAAACTGTGGCCCTGGCAACACCAACCAGTTTGCATGTTTCAGCGATCGAAGCACCGGCTTCTCGAGCACCGACTATACGGCCCCGTTGAAATTCCGTAAGCTCTAATGGCATTTCGAACTGCACACTTCAGCACTTAACCTTGATTTGTCCCATGCGCAAGCACTCAATCCTGTCACCTTTTGTCTTCTTCTATGCAAACATGTACACGGATAAAAAATAATACCCAATTTGAGTTCTATTCCGCCAGGTCGATGGTTCCGTACGCCAAATTAATTTTGAGTTATTTTTCAATAAATTTTGAGTTATTAATTTTGAGTTATTTTAAGGCAACATAGCTATGGTCCTCACAAGTTCCTACCTCATGCTTCCACGGGTCAAGAGATGACAAAGACCGCCAGCTAAGGGTTGCGTACTTAGCTGGTAGTGCAGCCTGGGCACTGTTGTCCTTCTGACTTCAGCTAGATTGAGGAGGTGCGTGCCGAGCGTCTGTCCACCAAGGAGGTGCGGCTCAAACAGCGTCTGTCCTGGCATCCAACGGTTCTGTAAAAAACGCTGTATCACGTCAATTATACATTAGGTGGCAGCCGCACCAAGGCGATGTAGGACGCGTGACCCCGGTAAAGTAGCATGCTGAAATCCTACCCTACCACGAAAAATGGAAGTATTCTTTATACGGTATATAATTTCAGATCATCCATGGAATTCCCAAGTGTTGTATAATAATTTTGAATTGTTTTCTTCCCCCGTGGCTATGATAATGCAAGTCCTTCTACAATTGCAGCAGGATCAGTAGACATGCAGACATTACAAATATAATTGTTATTATCATTTTATATTATAACATCCCTTCACAATATTATTCAATGCTATTTTCAGCTTCGCATTTGCATCGTGGTAAGTTTTGGCCCACCTGACTCACGTTGTGTATTTGAAAAGATAGGATGGTTTTTACATTTTTTTAGAGAGAGGGTTATGTACGACAAATTCTACAAAAAAAAATTCGTCGTCCAAATTAGTTAACTCAAAAACTAACATTGTTTATGAGCCTACCTTTTCTATTTTACAGACATAAAGAATCATTTATGAGAACAGTATAAAAAAAAATTATCGGAGAATTTCCTGTCATTCGTTTTTAATTTATTTTTTGTTTTGGATTTATTGAGTTTCCGTTTTTGGGCAGTAATCATACTCGTATGAAATTTATTTGCCTAAATTTTCTTTGCTATTTTTCTAGGATGCCAGGTGATCAACTTTATTACATTATATCACGTTGGAATTTTCGCTATTTTAGAGTTTCAGGCTTTTGAAAATTACGGAATCTGTGGTAGGCTTTTGCACTTATTGCTGAATGTATTTTTCATTTCCGGTTTACAAATGGACTTTTTACCAATTCTGAGCTGATCTGATTCATGCAGCGCTGTGTGCCATTTGGCTAGTGTTTGATTTTACATTTCAATCTTTGTCATTACTTGATCATAACTCACAATATCATTATATTTGGTAATATTGTTTTATTGATTTTACATCAACGATGATTAAATCTTTAACTCCCTTCCACTTAAATCCTCCCATTCCTAACTCGGTAGCAATAACTATTAGGTCAGCAAAAATAAAAGCGGATTGCTGTAATAAAATCAGCATCAAGTAGCAAATAGTGACTAGTAAATTAAAATGTATAAATTTTAGTTTTGTAAAATTTCAATAGATTTAATAAACTTTTTCAGGATACCTAGAATCAAGATTTAGGTGAAATGCTGCTATCGCTGAAAACGAACGAAAACGTGCTTAGGCACGAACCACAGAACGCTTACAGTTTAACATTTTACAACATTTGTTGCATTTCAGGATCAACCGAATGAAGATCATATATTATAGATACGAATGCTTGTAGTATTTTTCATTCACATAAATATATACATACACCATTATATAAATATTTCATGGGAATGGGAGGGACCATCAGGGCACCCAATTGAAGCACTCTGGATGGGGAGAGTGGGAATGCCAACTCCCCATTGCTAACAGTTTGTGAATAGAGGGCGGGCTCTTCTCTCCGCCCATTGGGGCATCTTCATGTTAGAGAGCTTGCTCTTTTGACCAATTGTTCAGTTTTGTTGTTGGAAGGAGATTCTTTACATCCCTGTGGATACGTATAAGTGATGTTGCATATCGATCCACCCAACCCCTTTTTGGCCCTTCATACAACGGCATGATTAGGATAATCAGTGGTTATTAAAACTTGATCAAGTCTAACAGAGAGGAGAGCCCATTGCTGTCGGACTTAGTTTCCGTGCTACAATGGGTGGTAGTACATATCATACATCATA